>WURV02175568.1:0-13848 GCA_011762755.2 Epimenia babai
GTCGTAGAACAGCGATTGATGTACTGAAAGAAGGAATAGTCGCCAAAAATGTCCAAATCAACGGTATACGGATGGTCGGGATCAATGAATTCTTTACCTGGATGGAAAACGGAGTAATCTCCTTTTAAAAAAGAACCTTCCCATTGATTGATTTTGACCAGTGCCTCATGGTGGTTTTTTTGTCTTTGCAAATTCAGGTGCCACTTTACCAAGCGAGCAAAAGAGAACAAAAACACTAAAATCAAAGGAATCGTATACCACTGTATAATCGTCCAAAGATAGATCAGCAAAAGGACCCCTAAGATAAAATAAATGAGTCGAACAAAACTAAATCGAGTATATTTGGCCTCTAATGCCGAGGCTTCTTTGGCAAATTGGTCGTAACGTTCTTGATATTTCTTATTGAGCATGTTATTTACTAAATTGGTACCGTTTAAAAATGCATTCAACATTTCTTAAACAACTTCAATGCTTGAACGCCAAAAATAAGGAGAACTTGGCAGTTCGGCCGCATTCAAATAATAATATACGCGTTTGCTCGTCTAATTTATTTTTTGTTGGCCCTTGTCCGCATTTTTTTAAGGATTTCAAAATGGTAGCTCCAAAACTAATATGAGTGGAAAATCGCAAAATCAAAGAATCATTTTTGGCTTGAAAGTCAAGCAATTGCGTTTGGAAAACAACCTTTCTTTTGCAGATCTGGCACAGAAGACCAACATGTCTATTTCCTACTTGAACGAAATTGAGAAAGGTAAAAAATATCCTAAAGATGATAAGATCAACACTTTGGCAAAAGCGTTAAATGTGTCCGCATCAAACGTAGAATGTCCATTGTGCCGCGGCGAGTCATGTTCTGGGCATGTGTTTCGCTAAAATGAATTCCATTATCATCAACAACACGGTAGTCTTCAGTAAATGTGCTCTTGAAGTTTTCTAGCTAAAAAAAATCAGCAAATTTTTTTAAGGCAAGTCCCAAATTGAGGGATGTGTATCGATATTTCTGTCTTATAAACTCGGGGGAAATGAGTCTGCTATGATTATTGCTCGAACCCACGACCTCCAGATAAATCGGTCTCGTGCTCCACCAACTGAGCTACATGTTCAAGCTTTCTCCTGTACATTCAGGTATTTAACACCAGGTGTTTTAAAGGTCTACTTCTAAAACTTAGTCTTTTGCCTAAGTCTCTATGTAACTTTATACTACTACATTGCACACTGCTGGATGTAAACGGTCCTACGGTCTCTTTTCTAGAGCCTAAATGTTTCTGAAGAAAGCTTAAGTGTAGATAATATAAATTGTTTTGCTGTTGAGATAGGTTTCTGGGGGTATTGGGTGCTTGCCTCCTATGAAATACGAATATGTTCAGTGATAGATATAATGTTTATCATTATAATAGTAATAGTGCTAAGATAAGATTATTTTCGATTAAGATAGTGTCTGAAGCTATAAAGCTAAGGCAGAATAAAGAACACTAATATAATCTGGAATTAAATTAATCGAGACAAAGCCTGTACTTCTGGAATAAAGGCAGGATTTGGCCCCGACCAGCAGCTTCCTCGTGCTTTGTAGATATTTCTGGTGGATATTATTTGCTCACAATTTTCTGTTATATCTGGGGCAGCGAAAATGGTGTGAAATGCTATTGTACCTTTAATAAATATTGGCAGCCATATTAGCCATATGTAAAATATGCAGAAATAACCTTTCTAGACTGACATTAGTCATGAAACTCTCTCAAATACAGGTAATCAGGTACCAAAGTGTACTTGTGTACAAAATATTGTTTTAATGATTATATTTTAGTGAAATTTCTTCGTCTAGAACAAATGTGTCACGCTTGATGTGATACTTTAGTACTTGTTATACTAATATGTCTAGCCATTTTTGTACTGTTATCTTAAGATTGAAAATATGGAAATGCGTCCAAATGCTTCGGGCGAAAACTTGTTAAAAATGTCCTCGACTAGGATCAAATAGGACACAAGATGTTTGGCGGCATGGAGAAGTTGGGAGGACGATATACCATATGGTGCAACTCTTGAGAAGAAGCGTCTATCGGATATAAGATATGGTTCAACCGCAGCCCTGCATGTCTCACATGACAGCAGATGGTATCTATGAACACAGAAAGTAATGAGGTAGTTGGAATAAGCAGGTCCAAGATTATGAATAGCCAGAAATGGTTAGTCGTGAACTTTAAACTTAATATTTATCAAGAAATTACATGCACTATTGCGCGTAGTTGTAGAAGAATCTAAAAATCGTAACTACGTAGCTATTGGCCCTTATGAGTATTTGCAAATAACATCATCCTTCTAAAAAGTTTACTTCCACCATTGCTTTTTTAGCTCACCTCAGCTTATGCTCAGTTTGCTTTTCTGATCTGAGTTCATCCGTCATCCGTTCATTAATCCATCCATCTTTCCTTATGGCAGAGGGCTGACATTTTGCAGATATTGTCCTTGGATTGGCCTCTTCTAGATTTGTTCATAGTATTGTCATCGCAGCAAGGGGAGGTAACTTCTGTCAATGTTATATTCTATTGAAAAATTTTCTTTTCAAGAACCGCTTATTGCAGAGGTCTGCTATGTAGCAGATATTGTCCTTGGTTTGGTATCTAGATTTGCTCATCATATTGTCATGGCAGTAAGGGGAGGTAAATTGCGTCAGGTTTTTTATTTTACCTGAAAAATCTTTTTCTCAAGAACTCTTCATTGCGGAAGTCTGCCATTTAGAAGAATTGTCCTCGGGTTAGTATTTTTCATATTTGTTCAGCATCTCGTCATGGGAGCAAAGAGGAGTAATCTCCATCAATTTTTTATTTGAAAATCTTTATCTCAATGCTAAGTGCATGGTGTGCTATTTGGCAGATATTGTCTCAGTAGGTCTCATTCTGATTTGTTTATGGCATCGATATTTAGGGAATTAGAAGTGATTTCAGCCAGGATTTCCCCACAAATCTGTATTTTCTTATTTCAATATGGCTTTTTTCATGCCTATTCAAGGCCTGTATCAAGATGGCTTCCTTGGCCTCTTATTGTCTTTTGTTCCAGGCATGAGCGTCTTGAGGCCTCTTTGGCCTCTTGTTTAGTATAAAAGCACCGATTGAATTGCTGATTGTATTCAGTTAGGGCGATCTTTTATAACATACAACTACATAGCATAAATCTCTGAACTAACAATCGCCATTGTGTCTTGCCAAAATATATTGTGAAGCACAAAAAAAGCAAGTAATTTCGTTAGTGAATAATAAATTAATGTATTATCACTTAATAAAATTATATTAAAGATATAAGTTGTTACGCTGACTTATCTGATATTTGGCATATCTCTCGACAAAAGATAAGATCAATTGTGGTGCTTTCTCATGGTAAAATATTGTCTGTCTGTTTTTTGGATATTATCTGCCCTTACTGGTGAAGATGCAAACCAATTGTAGATATATTGTGTGTATATGTATGCCTGGCACACGGTCGATAAACTGTAGCTGTGAGAAGCTTGTCATTATACCGAAATAAATCTGAATGCTAGCACCCAAATTTAGTTTCACCGTAATAGATTTTCACTGCGCAATTTGTTTGCAAGCGTCGTATTTATTCAATAAAATGTGGAGACATCATCTCTTTCGCTCCACATGCTGTAGCAATGTAGACGTTTAATTATTGCTCAGTTTTACTTTGAGATCCACTTATATTCTTGACAAATTCCCTTGACAGGTTCTTGAAATTCTCGTTCCTCCACTACCAGACTGGTCATTTGGAGATTGTGACTGCCCCAGACAGAGCTGAATATGACAATTTGTATTTATTTCAGTTATGTTTGCTTATTTTTTATGGAACACTAATTTATATCTCATTTGATGTTAGTATAACAAGCAAACAAACCCTATAGGTATGATAATTATGTATAAAAGGTGTCCCTCTTGGTGTAAATGACTACTGAATACTAGAATTCGCTGTGGTAAATAATTCATGAGGGTTTATTCAGTGGGATTAATACACAAAGATGGCAGTCACCTGCTAGGTATTTTATGGCACAATGGATTACAATCAGCGTACAGATGGTCAGTGTTATTGAGTGAATCGAGAAATCCAATACAATCCTTTGTTTGTTGTGTATTTCAGATTGAATTAGCAACAGATTGCTGACAACATTGAGCCAAGAACAGGCCCTAGAAGTGCGAATCGCGAACGTCACATTCTGATTGGTTTAACAAACTGTTCACTTCAACCCTATTAATACCCTGGTGTCCTGTTTCCGGTAGATGGCATCAATTTATCTCGAAAATTTGTAGCTTTCAGTTGCTCAGCTGGCTTGGAAATTTCGCAGAAGCATACACGACGAATGGTCCGCGAATTTGCAAGAATGTTTATGAATTTAACAAACGCCGAAGCGAACCACTTAACCGAACTCGTCGCGAAAATATAGTTATGTCGACAGACTTTATGAAGACGAATAACCTGTTAACGATTTAGTCGGTCGTATCACTACGCGCGCAAGGCTTAAGCATTACCACGACGACACTGTCAGCTGTGGCGAGTCTGTGTTCATTGAGAGCGATTTGCAACCAGAGCGTGGATGGTCAGGAAGAAGCCAACGCCAGTATGGTGAAGACATTTCAGGCGTACCTGCCGAGTAAAAGCTACCGTACGTATAGCTGCGTGCACTGCCGGGCCCATCTAGCCAACCACGATGAACTCATCTCTAAGGTCAGTTACTCATCGGTGGTTAGTTAGGTTGTAATACCCTGATTACCAAGGTAATCTTTGGGTCGGCCATTTTGGCCCCCTTACAAAGCTAGCATGGTTGTTTGATAGTTGTTGACCTTTGTCACATCAAACATCAAACGGTGGGTAGCCATGTTAGTCCAATTGGTTATAAAAGAGAGAGAGGGCCTAACTCCTTTTATATAGACTAACTAGTTTAATTGATCATAACCTTTCTCATGAACACTATACTTCATCAGGTGATGAGAATCTTCAAAGCTTGCGATCAATGCAACTTGTTAGTCTATATAAAAGGTGTTCTCCTGTATCCCTTAAGTTACTCCGTAAAGTCAGCGATAGTTGATTATTAACAACGAGATGACGAGATAACGGAGAGGTAAACGCCATAGAGACCATCCAGACAGCATCTGAAGCACAGCTACATGAGAGTGGAAAAGCCCTTAAATAACCAAACCCTGAGGCCCACCCAGACACTCAATAAAACTCACTAGAAATGATGCTATAGTTATTATCGTAGGTGTGATAATGACCAGAATTTTCAGATCATCTAGTGTCTACCTAATGATGTTGAGAATTAGGAGCTGTATTCTTTTTAAAAAGTATTGACAAATGCAAGGCTCATACTTTGTAAGACTAATTGAATTTATTTGTTAATGAGCTTTTCCATCTTTCTGATTGGCTGACACAGGTTTATGGAGTGAACGCTGCAAAAGCATATTATGTATATTATTCTTAAGAAACTTGGGGAAGAATATTATACTTATATGAAATGATTATTTGACGGATAAAACACATTATGAAAAAAAATTGACCGTAAAATTGCTGCAGTTTGTGAAAATACACTTTGCTTCTAGCGCGTATCGCCTCAATTTTGTATTTCATTAAAAGTGGCCCTTGTCTAAGCCATTATCTGCCCTTCACTAAATTACTTAGTCCATATTAGCAAATTCAGTTTTCACACGTTGGTTTTCTGTGTGTGATAGTTGTTTTGTTAGTTGCTTTGTTTCTGTTTTTATGATTCGAACATATTCAGTTGTATATACCTCTCTTATTGATTTATTACCCAACTAATTCTGTTTACTTGTATACGTAAAACTTTGTTATTATTCCGCTATTCCCATAAGAGTTAATTCGATCTAAAAGAAGACAACTATATATAGTCTAATCATATCAAACATGCTCTCATTATCAACAATGTTTAGAAGATATATAATGGGAGAAGAATTCTAGAAATGGTTACTGCGCGTTGTAAAGGCTAATATCGTAAAATCCATGAACAATTGGTAATTTTATTTCATGTCACATTAGCAACATGTAGTGTTGTGAAGCAGTGTGTGTCTCCCATGCCCCACTGTCATGATATACTAGTATTTGTTACCGTACCTCCATCATATTGCTTCAAGAATCGCTTTCTCCGATTGCCTCTCTATGGCATTCTGTCCTACGCAGTTTGTTTCTCCCGTGACGCCTAAGTGCGGTCGCGATTGATTTCAACGCTCGTGACGACGCTGTTTTCGATCTGGTCTTGTCACCTCGAATACTCGATTAATTACCTTCATTACTTTCACGATGTATTATTGCTTTCTTTTTGCATCCAAGAACAAGCGAGAATCGATGTTCTACTGAGTGTGGTGTACTTTCTGGTTGGAAGTCGTCGATATGGGCATAAATCAGCAATTTTTTTCATATTTATAGCACCATCTATAAATATCGTCTAACCGTCATTGCTGCTAGGCTACGAGTTTGGAGCTTTTATTGATAAAATGACGTATCGCCCTAGTTCCCTGCAATAAATTGCGAATTTATAACAGTCCTGCCAAGCTGTGCCAGCTTCATATCCCATCAATAGTGCTTAGTTTATGTGTGTACCAAACACACGAACTTGTGACATTGTCAGTTTTTATATATAAAATATCTTGCAGACCTTTGTTTTCAGAAAGAGAAATGGGAAAGGGCATGTTTTAATGTTCTTTGTCCTAAATGTCTAATATGTTCTACTATCACCTAATTATAAACAAGATCAATAACTTTCTCAATATTCAGGCGCGAAAATCATGTTCATTTCCTGTAGTGGAGCGCGCGGAAATGAATTCTTGTTTCTGTCAATTCAGAGTTGCATGCAACCTCTCGCATTAAAAGCTATTGGTACCACCATTACACCATACATGACGACAGTGTCAAGTTAATTGGAAAGATTTTAAAAGAAAATATGATATAGTACTAGATTAATTCCTGAATGAAATGAAAATAGTAAAAAAATATAAATGCCAGATTTCAGTGCATCTTGATTAATGGCACCCACTTTCAGTTACACATACACTTTTAACTACACTATTCTACAGGGTAAGAAACAATCAGAAAAAAATTTCAATAGGGATACAACTTGACTGCTTATCTAGAGCTCATGGGTTAAGCCCCACCAAATGATAGCTTTTTCTGTATATATTTCACACCTATCATCACAGTACTGTGATTGCGATACTCCATATTCACAATGACATTATTCAGCCAGGTGATGGCCTAAATGTTCTTATTCTTCAATTGGATCTGACGCGTTCGATATTGTTGACCATTCATTACATATTCGTTGTCTCGGTCTTCGATATGATACCGGCAGATTTGCTTTTTTATGGATCAAGTTATATTTGTCAGGAAGCTCCCAGCTCATATCTTTCAAGAGTGTACAGTCGGAAAGTACCCATTAATAATGCGGGGTGCCTCAAGATTTTGTCCTATGTCCTATATTGTTCACTGTATATATTGTGCCAGTTGGCCTTATTATTGACAATTATCTTCTTTTGTACCATACTTACGCTGATGACATACATAATGGCCAATGCAGTTTTGATGGTACATTGATGTATATTTTTCTTGATCACGTACCTCTACCCTGGAAATTAATATGTGAATTAACTCTAACCCTTTGTTCCAACCCTCTGTCTTAATCTATTGTTTTTATTATCTATTTATATTGTAATCCATTGTTTCTTCTACTAGTACCATTTGAGACTTTTCTCTCACTAGGGTACGAGACAGGTTATCTAGAGATTGTGGTGGGTTCGAGTCCCATCACAGGTATAGGTTTTTTATACGAATTTCTCTCCGGCTATTCAAAGAACCGCATTGGCTACCCTCATTGACATCACCTACAATACCAATAATTGTTATGAGTGCTTTTGCTCATCTAATACATCAGATTCATCCGACCGTATATCGCATACATGGCTGCACATGCAGTGACACGTGCACTAGTTACCCCATGACTCCGCTCCACTATTGCAATAGTTCGTTTATTGGCACCAAGTCAGTTCTGTTAGATAGGTAAACATACGCGTGGAATGCAGTTCGTTGGCTGATTGTGAAACAACATGAATTTTATGGTATCACTCTAAGTTTTTAAAGGAGTTTTTAAACGAATGCGTTTCCACTTCATGATCCTTGTTTTTTCTTTTCTCTGTGTTTCTCTGCATGACAGCACTCCTGTTTACCTGAATAACTTGATCTAGTGATATGACCTAAAATGCATCTCCGTTTTGGTGACCATTTCTTACTCGTTCCATCAAATAGGTCATCATTCTCCAGTATGGATCCAACTTTTTAGAATCGACTTCCATTGACTATTCACTCAGTTAAATTATTAATCATTTCATCAGGGGAAGCGGATAGTTGAATGGTAGGCGCACTGGACTCGTAACAGAAAGGTTGCGGGTTCAAAATTTTCTGCGATGATCTTCAACAAGACTTTAATATCCGATTGCTGGAGTAAACACGTCTCAAAAATTGGTTGATGCTTGATATCACCTTTGATAGGTTCTACGCAAGTGTTGAAGGTATTGTAACTTCGCTGAATATAGCTGCTGCATAAAACATTTATTGCAAAGAGAATTTGAGAGACCTGCTATCTATAAATTTTGTACTTTTATCATCGACTGCTTTCAAATCACCATTCAAAACATCTTGATTTTCTTACGCTGACTCTCAGTCCCGTTTCAGTATTTACTGCTTGTTATTGTAAGCACACCTGTGAAAGGAGAGAACTTCTAATTACACGCTATAGAAACTTCATATTGCATTAGATTTATAAACCACTCAGGCTATAGGATATGACTCAAACGTACAATAAGGCAGGTTAATGCAATCACAAGCGCAAAAGATCCTGTACACTTTACATCCAACGAGAAATGCTAGTAACATCTTATTAACTAGCTAACGTTTTTGTTCCATCTCACTGGCATGTTTTCTTAGTATATATGTTGCGTGTATCGCCACCCATACTCATTATACCCGATGAAGTATACTAGTATAGGAAATCTTGTGGTAGTCATAAAATTCGTTAGTGAAAGTGTTACCTTTATTTGTCGTATCAGACGATATGGCTAACACAGCTATCCACATCTCCATTTCACGTGTACATTAATGAAAGACATATGATACACATCCTCTATATATGCTGATTGGAATACCATATCTCCCCTTCCACCCATTCCTCTTCCACACAATAGTAGTATAGTCTTTATCTTGAACCATCTTGCAAGTATTATCAGAAAGACAATTTAGAAAGTAATTGACAAAGCATTGCTGTACTCTCACACAAGACACCATCTGCCTTATATATCCATGCTACATATGTCAAGACACCATCTGCCTTAGATATCTATGCTACATATGTTGGGATGTCAGGAAGTTATCACCATTTGCTGTTAATTATATCATGGAACATCTGCTGTGGATACAAACCAGTTAATGTCACTGAGATCTGCTCTGTCCTTTAGTGCTTTGGGGCGTTTGTCCCACAAAGGATGATCAAGATATATTATGGTATAAGAATCTTATTCATCTCTCAATTAAATTTTCATTTTTTTTCACTTTTTTATTCAAAATTATACCCTTCAAATACATAAAGCTGCATTACATGGCTGTCTAACAGGATGTTCCCATTGTTGTTTTTTCGAAGACAGTTATCTCATGATTAATATTATATTTGTGTTGATTTTGTTTCAGCTGGTATTAAAGGGTGAAACCATTTCTAGGATAAAATGATTCAGTGGGTGGTAACTGTTTTCTCAAATTTTTTGAGCAGACGATGTAACCCAAATTTTCAAGGTCACGATGTCACAATGTGTACAAATCATGTTACTTTCAAGGATACCGATTACGCGGGAGCAAGGAACTTTCCTAAATGGCTGAATAGATCCTAGCAGCTGGCAGCATGGTGTATTTACTGCAGAACTAACACTGTTAGAGTAGTTAAACAACGCGGCAATATAGAACCCACTAGTTTGTGACCAATTTGTCAGACGTAAGTCAAACTAGTTATCCCTGCACAAAATAAAAGACAAAGTGAAATAAACCTTTTGAATAGCTGAGAATGTAGACAGACACACACTGCAAAGCAGTTGCCTCATATCTCAGTGTATAGCATACAGAGGCTACCAAAACCTTGATGGACACAGACACAATGCACTCCCTGATAAGACTCTCATCGACGAGAAAAGATTCTATATCATATAAGTTGTCAGAAACAACTGTTGGAGTTTTACCACCGAAGTAGTGATGGGTTCTTCGGGGCTTTTGTAATTCAGATACCATCGATTATCGGCTGGATATATGTCCTTTTGTCTGCCTACTTGGTGGTCAGTGACCCGACTCAGTGGTCAGTCTAGTCGGGGTTTCATTACAGACATGTGGGGCCAGAATCAATGCTAACACCACGTTCCTTGAGCTCCCAATGTTGCGCGGTAAATTTAGGAATTTTTCATATCTGATGCTGCGTGATATATGACACCGCCATCGGCATTACGTAATGTTTTATGACAAAGTATGACATTATGCGTGTATCATGTTGTATGTGAGATTGTATTTCATGAAAGGCACTGTAAGATGCTGTATTACATCATTATGTGCAGTCGTTTCGCATTGATTGGTATTTTATCACCTGTATGACATTGCAGGATGTTATTTCTCATTGTATGAAGCCGTATGACATTGTATCGAGCTGTATGACATTCCATGATGATGTCATAGTATGGGGCTGTATGAAATTCTATCTTGGTGTATGACATTGCATGATGCTGTTTGTCATTGTATGAATCTGTATGATATATAGCATTGGCCTCGATGTGGCATTTTGAGCTCACCTTAGCTTGTGCTCATTGAGCTATTCTAGTCAGACTTCGTCCGGCGTTCATCCACCCGTATATCCACCTGTACATCTATCATGTCCATCCATCCGTCCATTTGTCCATCCATCAGATGTTAACATTTTATTGAGAGATTTGTTCAGCGTATCGTTATCCAAGCAATGGGAGGTAATTTCTGTTGATTTTTTTTATTTTTACTTGAAAAAAATCTTCTTAAATCCCGCTCTACACATAGCTTTGAAATTTGGCAGATATGAAATGAAAACGAAATTTATTTGATTAAAGTGTACTTATTAGCTAAGCTATCAAATACACCTTACACGAAACAATAGCCTAATGGTCTAAGACTTTTATCAATATTTGTATTTTTACTTGAAAAATCGTACCTGCTTAGTGCAGAGCTTCGGGATTTGATATATTTTCCGAAGGTTGGCTTTTGTAGATTTGTTTGGAATATTGTCATAAAAAATCTGAGCAATAGGTGATGATCTTAGCTCACCTGATAGAATGCAATTTTTTGTTTTCATCTCTTCACTTCTTTATTTTTTTTAATGTTTGGATGAGTGTTTCAAGGTGTCTTTGTTGTTCGGTTTTTATATTTGGTGTATTATTTTGTTGATTTTCATTTTGTGATATAATTCTTTGTTTTCTAGTTTTTCAGGTGTTTTATTTTATTTATTTATTGTTTTTTGTACTTTATTTTTTTAATATTCAGAAAGTGTTTGAGGCCTATTCAGCTTACCTGAGCTTATGCTTGGTGAGATTTCTGATTGGAGTTCGTCTATCGTCCGTCTGTCCATCTGATGTCAATATTTTTTTCAAAAAAAATCTCATACAGAACCGCTTATCGCAGAGGTCTGCCATTTGGCAGATATTGTCTTTGGGTTGGTTTCATATTGTCATGGCAGTAAGGGGAGGTAACTTTTTCTTCTCAAGAACCCTTCATAGTGGAGGTCTGCCATTCGGCATATATTCTCCTTGGGTTAGTATCTTTCAGATTTTTTCAGCATCTCATGGGAGCAAAGCGGGGGAAATTTCTGTCAGCTTTTTTATTTGAAAATATCTATCACCATGTCAGTGCCAAGGTCTGCAATTTGGCAGATATTGTCTGTGTAGGTCTCATTCAGATTTCATTCCGGTCATCTCTATTTCGACATAGGAGGGGATTACTGCCAAGGTTTATCCACAAATTTGTATTTTCTTTGGCTCTTGTTTTTGATGTCAGGCAGTGTCCTCGTTGTCTTCTTATTGTAATATCAAGATGGCCTACTTTGCATTTTATTTTGTCTTTAATTTTTTCAGGTGACTCTTGATGCTCTTTGGCCCCTTGTTGTTAGATATTATGATGCATTCTCAATCAACAAAGACAATTTTTATGCTCATCTTGTATCCACAAAGGCCCATATTTATTTTCTTGACTGTATCTGATAGTAATGTATGTAAGTGATGATCTTTGTCTAGTTGATCTATCTGAAATTGATCTATTTTTATCTGTTTGATCTGATCCGATTAATCATAATTGTGACCATTATATCACATCATCAATGATGAGATAGTGATAATATTACCTAATATGGAACTAACAACCAGTGTGTCCTCATCTCACTCATATTGCACAAAAACAGGCATCAGCCTTTTAGAAATTAGTACCAATTGCATAATAAATCAGGGAGGAGTTAACACATCTCCTTGTACAAGACCACATATTGACAAATACCCGCACAAATTATCAGTGCCTTGAATCATGTGTGTACACTTAACCAATTCCCTACCCATAATGTCTTTCATCACCGCCAGCCTGGCACCTAAATCTCCACCCGAGATTCTACTTCATTAGTCAGGCTCTCTCCGAATATCCGTATCCAGCTTATTGAACGTCTTTCTATTAATAGCATCAATATTAATAATAGCCGCGTGGTCGGGACTCACGAGTGAAAGGACGCGTATTGGATGAGGGTCATAGGTCATGTCTTTAGTTATCGCCTTTATTTATATACATCGTTAGTCTCTAGGCAACCAGTTAGATGTGACGTTTATAGTCTATACGGCATTTAATCCATTCGCGCATGAATGTAATTGCTGTAAGAAAGTCGCAGATGGTTACTGATGACATGCAATTAGTAGGATGTATTTATGGTTATATTGAGATTCTAGCCAATGAAAACCTATTCTTAAGCTAATTCAAGCTGCGTGAAAGCTAATTAAATGCTCAGTGCATTAGAAGAAAGGTGTTGTCACGACGTTGCCTACTGCAATGGCTTCATCGTCACAAGTGCTAGAGATGGCGCAGTTGTAGATATTCTGGAATCGTTTTTCGGATCACCAGATTATATTTCAGATGTACTTGGAGAAATAATGCAGGCCACTACTATGCCCTTGCGTACATCATGATTTCTGGTTATGTGCCCTGTCGCTCTCTGAGGTCTGCCTTTCAGTGTCTAGCGACAATTGACAACTGGTCGTCTAGTGACTACTCGAAACCGCTGCTTTTGCTTTGACAGGCCCACAGTAGGGAATGCTTTGCCCCTCGAAATGATAAGCATAGGCTTCATTAACATTTTTAAAACTATGCTTAATTCATATCTTTTTACACAATATAAATTGTAACTGTAACGACTTCATCTTTTCTAATATTAGTTGCTATTTGCAGACCACCGTGGACCGCCCTGTGAGCATGCATGGAGTGGGGGTATATAAATGCCTAAGATTTATTATTATTGATAAAGAGCAGTTGTTTATGCTACTTTATTGGTAGGATTAATGTTAAGTTACGGTCATGAATTATTACAATAGCTAATTTCAATACCAATTTACTATCATATTGCAAACCTGAGAAGTCAAGAATTTTGCTTATAGTGCATTTACATTATCCGATTTTTCCGGCTCCCGCTCCCGCTCCCGCTGCCGTCTTTCATGAAAATCGGATCCGTTTTGAAATTCGGGCGAGTTCTAAATTTGTTGGGAGCGGGAGCGGGAGTGG
>WURV02175579.1:0-13847 GCA_011762755.2 Epimenia babai
AGAGGTCGACTATATACAAAAGGACTGTGTATACAATGTACAGAAGAGGTCGACTATATAAAAAAGGACTGTGTATACAATGTACAAAAGAGGTCGACTATATACAAAAGGACTGTGTATACAATGTACAGAAGAGGTCGACTATATAAAAAAGGACTGTGTATATAATGTACAGAAGAGGTCGACTATATACAAAAGGACTGTGTATACAATGTACAGAAGAGGCCAACTGCAAAAACAAAAATCGCCAGTGTCGACGCGTTTAAGATCAATATAACAAGAGTCCACACACACGCGGCCATTGGCCAGATCTCTTGTGGTACGCCGTTGTTAATACCACGGTACAACGGCTGCGAAATCCGAGATCAATTAACTGAGCCAATGAGAAGCGGCGTAAAGAAAGCCAAACGGTTCAACAAAGACGAGAAATTTTTGATTGGATGACAGCGCGTCATCCTGACTGAGTCCTCTCGCAAGTTAACAATTTGACACAACCGCTTGAGGAAAACGAACACAGGGGATAGCACCTTATTAAAGCCAAGTGCCATGTATAGAATTATACAAGATTAGTGGCGCTATATGCACATACATAGTAATAGATGTCTTGAAAAGGGGGAATTTTTTTTCTAAAAATATTTTTATTACGAGGCAGTATATAGTTATGTATATAACAATCCCCTGGGTATGACTCCGTAATTTGGGCCAATATCAGTCTTTTACAAAGCTAGCCTATGGTTAGCAAAAGAATCTAATTAGCCCAAATTATAAGGGTGGTGAAAACACCGTGGTAAAAAACTACTATGGGCATAGATTTATCATCATTCACGCCACTGGTTGCAGACGGCTGCAGACAGCCCATATACGTCGCACATTCCGCTGAGTCTGTGATAGTCGATGAGTATTTACATTGAGATAACGGAGAGGTAAGTGGCCTAGAGACCATCCAGCTAGCACCCGAAAAACAGCCACATCAAAGGGAAGCCCTTCCATAAAGGCTACCGACACGTAACCCTACGAGGCAAAGTTGAGAGATTGATATAGCGGAGAGGTAAGCGGCATTGAGACCATCCAGCGAGCATCTGAAGCACAGCCATATGTAAAGGGCTACAAAGCGATGGTATGGGTACATGGGTTCAATGTCTGTTGGAACATCTAGTTATATAGGATCAGTGAGCATGCGCGTTGGTACATACCTCGACGGTGGCGACCATTTGATTGACCGTGTCGTGTAACAGCTCCCACCCCATGGGTAGCCGTAACCACATCCCGGAGTACAAGTCGAAGAAACAATGTACGTTATGTTTCTCCTGTAGAGATATGCACAGACTTATTATATGGGAAACTTGAGAAATATTGCAGAATTATGCGTGATTATTTCGTAAATATGTTTATTTCACTAACTTTACCCAACAGTATAGCTGACAAATTCGTCATCAGAACATCTCAACACCCGAATACGACGATCATGAAAGTTAATACTATAACCAGACACATCTCGCCACAGTACCTTAGGACCATATTACCGTTTCCGATTCAGATGTTGTCAAAACCATGCAAGTATATCTTGTCCTTATAATACCAAAGGGTCCTGTTCATTCCTGGAGAGACTAGGACATATCCGATGTTTTATCGGGCATGTCACGAAATATTAGTTGAAATGAAAGATAACGCGGGTTACTCAAGTCAAAAGACGTCAAAAGACGTGGTAAGATAACAAATATGCACCTCAAAAATGTACGTAGGAATCTTGCCGCGCTTCGGGTGCTTGATCCAGCCTTCACGGTCATCAGAAACTTTGTCAGAAACCTTGTCAGAAACTTCTGCATTTGACTCAGTCTTCTTCTCTTTGTTCAACGTCGCTTGATCAAGCGCTATCTGGAAGAGGTTACGCCTACTGCATGAATGCTGAGTCTGCCTGGAGAATGCATCTGATGTTTGCGTGAAAAAGGAGGCTGTTGAATCTTTCAATATGTGGAAATAGACTGCGGTCAACACCATAAACCTAAGTGTAGATGGCCTTATATACTATGATTTAGTATGCGATAAATGATTCAGTACTTATAACATAAGAGCGAGTTCTAAAGAGCGAGTTCCACAAAGCGACTTAAACTTATTGAAAGTGCTGCCATCATGTCAGAAGTTGAGAGATGAAATCTGGACAGACCAGAAAAATTATTCCCGAGCCTACAATCATATGAAAAGAGTTGAATTTTTGTCTTCCACCATTTTCCTTTTGGCATTTCAGCTACTGTTGAGAAATGATCATGTAAAAAGAGAAATAGATAGTTAGTGATAGTGATTAGGATTATTATGATGATTAGTAAGCAGAAATGTGGGTTGCCACATTAGCCATATTCTATAATACGAAAAAAATTATGGTAACACCTTATTGGCTAACTGAGATAATGATTTACAAAAGCTTTCGTATACATGTATACATTTCCCCTGATGAAGTATACAGGGGGTCCTCGACTTACGTCGTAGATCTGTTCTTACACTTTGGTGTAAGTCAAATTTAGTGTAAGTCGGAACACCATAAATAAAGTACTCTAAACGCCCTGTACTGTAAAGTATTGTACAGTATTACGTTTTGGAGCCATAACGAAGGGCAAAAAGTTCACAAAAACGATAAAACATGTGAGAGAAAGAATGGCCAAACACAACCAAAATTGCGTAACACCGAAACTGAAACTAAGTGACGCCGTCTTCCTCACTTAGCACCACCGCACAACGTATTCACTCGCTGCACGCTACGAACTAGTTCGCAATTGGTTACGTTTCTTACGACGCTAAACAGTGTAAGACGGGAAGGAAACGCGTTTTAATGTTTTAATGTTATTTTATTCTTTAATTTTATTTTATATTTAATTTTATATTTTATATTTTAATGTTATTTTATATTTCATAGCACCACCGCACAGCGTATCCATGCGCTTCGCGCGACGAACTAGTTCGCAATTGGTTACATTTCTAACAACGCTAAACTGTGTAAGACGGAAACGCGTTTTAATGTTATTTTATATTTTAATTTTCTTATATATTTCATATTTTAATGTTTTTTATATTTTAATTTTATTTTATATTTTAATGTTATTTTATATTTTAATGTTATTTTATATTTTAATTTTATTATATATTTTATATTTTAATGTTTTTTTATATTTTAATTTTATTTTATATTTTAATGTTATTTTATATTTTATATTTTAATGTTATTTTATTTTTTAATTTTATTATATATTTTATATTTTAATGTTTTTTTATATTTTAATTTTATTTTATATTTTATATTTTAATGTTATTTTATATTTTATATTTTAATGTTAATTTATATTTTATATTTTAATGTTATTTTATATTTTTTAGCACCACCGCACAGCATATCCATCCACTTCGCGCTACGAACTAGTTCGCAATTGGTTACGTTTCTTACAACGCTAAACTACGTAAGACGGAAACGCATTTTAATGTTATTTATATTTTAATTTTATTATATATTTTATATTTTAATTTTATTTTATATTTTATATTTTAATGTTTTTTTATATTTCTTATGGGGTGCGTCGTAACCACGAAACGTCGTAGGTCGCGACCGTTGTAAACCGAGAACTTCCTTGTACTTGTATACGGAAGCTTGTGTTAATCATAATCTTAGTGAGTCAATAAGGTGTAGCTCTACCTGTATACTGTCAGATGTTAATTTTATATCGTTTAAGTAATTACATTATAGTCTCAGACCATTACGCTATTGTTTCATGTGAAGTGTGTTTGACAGCTCTGCTAATAAGTACACTTTAAAGAAATAAATTACATTTCATTTAATTTCATAAAAATATAAATGTGGATTTCAACCCAGGTGGCAGACTATAGCATGCAAGCCACTCACTGGGTACTATTGTTAGACACCTGGATAAATATTTTTGAAGGTCGGTATAATAGTGGATTAGAACCCGATATCCATGATGTAAAATGTGAGCCACTCACCGGGTCTTGTTCTTTGTCATTGATGATGCTGTTTGTGATGAGCATCCCTTCATCGTACCACTTCATCGGAAACACTTGCCACTCCTACCGTGAAGTTATATGCGATAGTGTAAAATTTAGGGTTAGGATTGAATAATTTCCACAGAATTTTGCCAGGTATACCTATTATCATATTAGTCACAGTGGTGACATCTTACACAGCAGTAAGTGAGGCGTTTAAAAAAATCCTGTAGGAAACTTTGCGAAAAAGCGGCCGTGCAACGCAAAGTGATGGTTAATGGGGTATGTATGTAACAACAGGCTAGTGATTAGTGATTACCCCGTAATCTGGGACAGTATCGGTCCTTTACAGAAATTGCCCATGGCTAATATAAATATGACACACAGATTGGGCTTAACTATGAGAGTACGAAAGTGTCTGTAGTGACAAACCACTCGTCTGGGCAGAGTTGGCCTTCGCTCATTCACGGCACCAGTTTCAAATGCCCAGCGACAGTGCGTATGTCTACAGATGTCGCACACTGCGCTAAATCGGTGGTAGTTGATTATTTACGATGAGACGACGAGAGAGTCAGAAGTAAGCGCCACGGAGGCAATCGGGACAGCATCTGAAGCGCAGCCACGTCACGAGGGAGACGCCCTCACATATATACACACTGCACAGGACACCTAGATACCCAAGTTCAGACAGGGTCTAAGACACATTTGACACAAAAAACGCCACAAGTAATATAGTGGCTAGAGTGAGAATCAGTTCAGGGACTTTGGAATGTCCAATAATCATACCACTACGCTAACTGTAGCCAGGTGCATGAGGTAAAGAAAGGTTGAAGTAAATGCTCGCACCCTGTATCATACCACGTGTTTAACGGTTCTGACAGAGCTTAAACACCAATCGAGAATTGCATGTCCACTATATCAGTTTATACGTATTCAAAATGTTTTCTTAGGCTTATCCCAGGGTGGATCACCTTTGAATTCCATGAGTCAAGGTAGAATCGCTGCCCGTTCATGTACATGCATTCACACTCATGGCCGTCTCGGTGGTAAAACGTCTCAAACACCAAGTCATCCACCGTCTGCAACAACAGTCGAGACATACGCACTGAACATAGTTTGGTACTGAAGGTAATAAATGCTCAGACTGCAAAGGAGGTATTCCATAATAGTGTTTATATAGGGTCACTTGAAAAAATCATAGGCGGACCATGGAAGACACCGAGCTACAACGATGAAGCTTAGGAACATAATAAGCTCAATTTTTAGGATGAATAGTGGTATACTTTTGACAAACGTTCTTACCTTTATTTAACTTTTCTGGTACAATACTTAGTAGACACTGCATCTTTCAGAGCAAAATGGGTGAAATTTGGCATAGTGGTGTTATCAAGTTTTCAATATGAAGCGTTTACCCCCAAATGATATTGATGCTGATATGGTTGCTACTCTGGGGGATGGTGCCCCTGTATATATTCACAGTATAAACGTCGGTAGCTGAGTTTAAGCGATGTGTGGAGTGTCTTGAAGATGAACTGAGGTCTGGAAGGCCATCAACCTCAACGAGTCAAGAAAACATCAAGGACGCGCAGAAGATAATGATGGGTGAAAGACAACTTACTCTCATTCAGATAGCTACTGAGGTGGGCATATCTGATGAGTGTGTTCATAACATTCTGCATACGAAACTGGAGATATCAAAGGTTTCTGCTTGGTTTGCTTCAAGAAATCTCACGCCTGAACCAAAGCATACCATACCCTGCACGAGTGTGGCTTCGAAATCATTGACCCCTCCCATAATATTCAAGTGATTTGGCTCCGTTTACTAAAATCTGTTCTCAAACTTCAAAAATAACATCGCTGGTGTAAAATATGGAACGGATGATGATTTCATATATGCCGTAGAGCAGTTTTCAATAAGCAAGACAAAGGCTTCTTCAGTTCCGGTTTCAAAGCCCTCCAACATTGATGGAGTAAGCGTAAGAAGTTCAAAGGAAACTAAGTTTAAAATAGTCTGCAATTGCATTCTTGGAGGGCATATTGGTCGCCCTTTAACTCTTCAAGTATGTTCTTTGTATGTTTAATGAACATAATTATGTTGTCTAAATACTAGTGATAGGCCAGTATACAGTTTGTTTTCATCATAATTAATTTTATAATTATCCCTAGATCACCTAAATCGAGCACTAAATAATTCATATTTTTGAAGTAATCTTTAGGTAATGACAAAACGCCCCATAAATGATCGAGAGAATTTAATGAAAGAATATGGTTCAAAATTTCGATTTAGTAGACGGTTTGGAGAAAGGGACAATAACAAAAAGGTGAGACAATAACAAAAAGGTGAATCAATATGACAAAGTCGAAGTGAAAAAATGAAATGAGTAAAATGGAATGAACTGGGAAGCATAGCATGTTTCGTGACGTATAGCATGTTTTGTGAAGTATAGGATATTTCGTGAAGTATAGCATGTTTCATGAAGTATAGCATGTTCTGTGAAGTATGGCATGTAGCAGGATGTATAGCATGTACTTGGATATATGGCTGCACCAAGGAATATATAGCATGTACCAGAAAGTATGGCAGGTACCAGGAAGTATAGCATGTACCAAGAAATATATCGTGTACAGAAAAGTACGTCATATACTGGGAAGTGTGGTATGTACACAAAGGACAGTAGTGGTTAGTATAGCATATAAATGAAAGTATGGAATGTATGGAGAAATATAGAATATACTGGTGAGTAGAAAATGTATTAGGAACTATGGCGCACGTACGGGAGGTATAGAATATACCGGAAAGTATGGAATATACCGGAAAGTAAAGTTTATGACGTTGTTTTTTGCTACTGTGAGCATTTTCTTTGTCTGCAGACTGAGACTGTGGAGTCATCATCTTTGTGGAACTGGATGGCCCATCATCTGAAGAATACATACAGTAAATAATAAAGATCAAATATTTTATGATTTAAACCTGTAGTATTACCAGGTAATATGATAAAATATATCTATGAATTTATAATTAATGGCAGCAATTTGTGTTTTACATTTATTCTGTTCGCATAAATAGTAGAACAGTGAAACGCGAACAGCTGCATTTTCAGATGAAAAAATTCACGTGCATACCTGGAGTTTTTCCAGCTTTAATAGTTTCATTAACTTTATCATTTGCGGGTTTTGGTTGCGAGGCCCTGTTCTTTTGTTGCGAGCTGCTGTTCTTTTGTTGCGAGCCAATGTTCTTTTGTTGCGAGTCGCTGTTCTTTTGTTGTGAGCCACTGTTCTTTTGTTGCGAGCCACTGTTCTTTTGTTGCAAGTCACTGTTCTTTTGTTGCGACTCACGGTTCTTTTGTTGCGAGTCACTGTTCTTTTGTTGCGAGTCACTGTTCTTTTGTTGCGCTGCCGACCCACTTGATGACAACTTTTGCGGTGTGCGAGAAGCGGTGGATTGCACAGGGCCCTTTTGCTGAGAAGTCGAAACATTTACTGGCGTAGTAGCCTTGGGCATGTCTCCTGGTTTCGCTGATTGGTTTTTATTTACGGCAAGTGGATCCGGTGTAATTTGTTGGCTGTTAGTGGATGCACCGTTCCCCATGGTAATGCTCAATTATCTGAAAAGACCCCACTGTGTGAAGATTTGTTTTAGTTTTGAACGGATATTTATATTGATAGAAAATTTTGATGAATAGCAGGAGATGAAAATCAACCTGGACAGAAAAAAAGTGCAGCCAAGATATTTGCCAAAGACAGTGGCAACAGTGGCAGACGGGAAGAAGGTATCAACGGTGCAGATTTTACAGGTGACAAAAGGTAGGAGAGGTGAAATTAACAGAATAAAACAAAACTATCGCCGTTTCTTCTAAGTTTCACGAAGAGTAACATACTGTTAGTTGACCTCAGCAATTTTTTTAGTTTTTGAAAGTCTGGTACTATTTTCCGTCTCCTTCTTGAACAACCTTTAAGTCAATTTTGTGACTCTCCATAGTGTACATAACAGCAATTCTTCTATGCTTATTACCATCTTGGTAATCGAATGTCTGAAAACATGTCATAAATAAAAAATGATCTTTAAATGTCATGGACAAATTTTATCGTTGCTAGAGAGACCCAAATAGTTTGAGACATTGAGACATTAAACAAACGGTGGGTAAACAGGTTAATAAATCAAATAGCGGAATCATGTACAATAAACCCACGGTTCCCAGGATAATGTTCAGTCGAAGGGTTGAATAAATAAAAGAATCAATAGAAGCTGGAGAAAGGTAAATAATTCCATAAGGACTGGAGAATGTCCCACGATGATTTACTAATCAAATTATCCACCATTTGCCTGATGGCTGACACATTCTTATGTGTAAATGACGAATAAATGATATCAAAGTTCCATTATTTCATCAGAAGATAGCTCCATCAAACCTTTGGGCCGTTGCCAGCACTGTCATTTATTGATATAATATGAACCAGAGTCGTTTTTCATGCATTTATCGAAACGTGATGAAGCTAGATGTCTCATGTACAGTTTCGCTACTGGTTATGAAGGTACTCAATAGTAAAAAAATATAAAAAGGTTTTTCTGGTCTCTTTGAAAGCTGACGGATCTGTTGTTTTTATGCAATCTTTGTCGGAATGGTCTTCAGTCGAGACAGTCGACAAATTTTCAGATAGAAGTAGTAAATGTGCAATATTGGGAGCAGTTAGTGTAATAGTTAGAAACGTGATGAAGCTAGATGTGGAATTAAATTAAATTCAAAAAACCTTGGATCAATCCCGGGTCTAGTCAATATATAACCTAAAAGGTTTTTCAGGCGAAAAGTACCTCTGCCCATAAGGGTCAGGCTGGACCCATGCTGAGTGTTAATGTAAAGGATTTTAGCCTCTGGTATAGCTATAGTTTGAATGTCCCATGGATCATGTCTATAATAATGATAATAATGATAATACATTTGCTTTGGAGGCGCCCTAATAACTAATATGTCCCTAAGGCGCCTATATACATTTCGGGTGATAACTAATTATATTGTATAACACAATAGTAAGTACATATAAGTTGAATCACAGCCTAACAAAACAGTTAAATGAAATGATATGAAATTCTATTGATTTATAGTCCCCTTCCACACATGGCTATCAGAGACGCTTTACAAATTTACCGTTACTATCAATAAATAGAAATACAAGGAATATAAGGAATACAAGGACAATAAGAATACAGGGAATACAGGGAATACAATTCAAAGTCGAATTCGGTATACCATAAGTGAGTCGAGAAAAGGGCTGAAAATGTCTATAGGGCGACCGATGACTGTAAATAATTATCAACTATCGTAGATATAGCGGACAGTGTGAAATATCCGCACTTTCCAGGAATCGGTGGTGCGATTGGACGATAACTTGTCTGTCCAGATTATGGCATCTTACCGATTATAATCAGTGGGGTGAATTCATTTGTTGTGTTAAATGGCACGTTTGTGAAGGTCAAAGATGACCAACACAATGTGATAATCCCGCCAATTGCTATAAAAATGGGAAAATTTCAATGAATGGGAAACACCGAGGAGAAAAGATCATTTTTGTTAATGCTACGTTTTAATGGATTCTTTTTGTCTAATGTCATGCTTCATGAATAATTCATTTTAATACAACCACTCGAAACTTCGCTCCAGCCAGATTCTGATGACTTCATATCGATATATGAAAAGATAATCGAATTCAACGAACAACGCAAGTAAACAAGATACAAATATTTGTCACGGCAATAAGGACATATCATCGATTGTGATAGAAATAACAAAACCAATTTTTGTTAACCATTCAGCCACAAGATCGCAATGATTTGCAGTAGTCCCTGGTACTGACACATGATTTAAAACAGTCCCTACTACTGGCACATGATTTGAAACAGTCCCTGATACTGATATACATGATTTGAAACAGTCCCTGGTACTGACACATGATTTGAAACAGTCCCTGGTACTGACACATGACCCGGTACTACTATTACTATTACTGCTACTACTATGGCTAAGGCTATGACGTCGTCGTCATTATAATTATTATTATTATTATAACACGAATGGCAAAGTATATGTATTATATAATCTGTGGTATATATCTATATATAAAATGTATAAACCATGCAACGACATACCGATGACAAAATTCAACACATGTCCACAATACCACTAACTGTTCGCATATGTCAGGGATCACATGATTTACATTCAGGCACCCTATTGGAGGGGGGGGGGGAGCTGAACTAGTGATATATGAAAGAAAAGCTCCCCTTAAATCATAGTGTTAACATGATGTCAATACTCGATCAATCTCAACCCGACACTGATCGAAGTGTTGTAATTAGAAAACGTACATCACGGAGGGCATGTTCTGAAAGCCTAATGGAATCCGTGAACGTCACAGAAGCATTGTCGACGGCGCAAAATAAAAGCTTGGCTATTGATATTCGCATAAAGGCAACATGGCTGATCTTTTTTAGATTAGACGGATATCGCGTCAAAGGAATCCTAGCTCTCGATTGTCAGAATGTGTAAAATCATGGTAGGGGGAATATGGATTGGATTTTGTCGTATGATTTATCACCTACGGAGAGAAGAAACACATAGGAGTGCATACGAACTTCGGAATGTAGAAAGGTTGTTCATTATTTTCTGAGTTGTTTGATAAATGATCAAATCATTGGTACACCGGCTAGTTTGGAACCGGTCATCAAGGTATTTCTGAATATAATTTAGTGATATTTAATAGAGCTGGGAGAATGTTACAACGTTTGCCACCAAGGACTGACAATTGTCCATTATAGATGTATCGTTAAGGTGTCACGTGCCAGAAGTGATTTTATGCCAGCTTTTTTCCATAAGTGTTAATCTTTTTTATTTATTAATTTTTTTTATTTATTATATTTACTCAACACATTTATACAGACACAATGAAATGAGATACTAAAACGATATTTACAATTTTGTACAGAATAATACACAATAAGACACAAGTACAGTATATAGAGATATTTACACACATATATTTATATATACATACGAAATACATATATCAAGTAGACGAGTTAACAAATTATTCATGTTTAGATAAAATTTTGTTGAAAGGAGGCGCCAGAAGTGTAATACTTATTTGAGTATCTGTTATATTGTGATGATTCACATGTTGAAAAAAATAATAATGTATCTAATTAATTAGTTAGCACCCTGTGTACTTACATGATCTAATATGAATTATTTTATATATGTTTTATAAATTTATAGTAATGTTGACATGCTGGGAATGTAAGTATACTTCCAGAAGTAATAATACATTTACAGGCTATGTACAAAAGTTGATTCCAGTAAAACAGAAGCACGAAATATATACCACGGTCAACATTAGCATCTAATATGTTTTTAAAATTTACGAAAAAGTCACAATATACCACTGTTATAAATCATATTCTACAGTAATTCTATATGAGGCTACTTGCAAAAGAGATTTTATGGGACATAATATTTTAGAAAGCAGTAACCAAGCCACACTGAAAATTACTCATATTTTATAGTTAGATATTAAAATAAACTTATAACGAGCTTGAAATTTTTTTAGTGTACAACAATATTTGATATTTCACTTAATGCTATTGTGCCAAAGGTTAGGGCCTGCTATGGATACATACATTGCTTTTTCCATAGTTCTATATGGAGGGATTCTGAAGTCATTCGTTTTTCTGAGATTAAAGTATGATTGAACATTGACAAGTAATGGGCAGTTGTATGCTTTGTGAACAATGGAGCATGTATTATAATTTACTATGTCATTGAGCTTCAACAAATTTAACTTGTAAAAGGGCAAATCAGTATGCTCCAAATAACGTGACTTAGTAATATACCGAACAGCGCGTTTCTGTAATACACATAATCTGTGTACTCTTGACTTATAGTGTTGCCCCAAATTTCAAAACAATAATAAAAATATGGCAGAATCAGTGTCGAATATAGTGACTTGAGGTTAGATAAAGGCAACAGATACTTACAGCGGTAGATGATCGATAAATTCCTTGCAATTTTACGTTCTAAGTGATTAATATGATACTTCCGAGACAATGATTCGTCGATATAAACACCTACGGTGAATATTTTATGACTTTCACCTGATTAATATTAACATCATTTATTTTGATAGAAAAATTTTCTCCCTGTTTTTTACGCCCAAATACAATATAATTTTTTTAGTGATATTCAGCAATAATTTGTTGACTTCGAACCATAGGCTCAATTTACATAATTCTTTGCTGACAATGTTACTGATTTCACTAGGAGAATCTCCTGAGAATAACAAGTTAGTATCATCCGCACATAAAAGACATTTCAATACATTAGAAACATTGCACATATTATTAAGGTACAAAATAAAGAGAGATGGGCCCTAGATTGAGCCTTGGGGTACACCACAGGTAATGCCTCTTAGAACGGAATCTTCATTATTATATGATACAAATTGATATCGCTTTGAGAAATAGTTTCTAATCCAGTTAAGTGCAATCCCCCTAATGCCGTAATGTGCAAGTTTTTATATTAAAATATCATGGTCAATTTTATCAAAAGCCTTTTTAGGTCAATGAAAACAGCAAGGGATAGTTTCTTCTTGTCATTGGTATTAGTAATCTCTTCCATCAGTTCCATTAAGGCAAGTGACGTAGAGTGAGATTTTCGAAATCCGTATTGGCCACTGAACTAAATATTACTTTTATTTACAAATGAAGTTAAACGATTATTGAAAAGTTTTTCCAGAATTTTAGAAAATTGTGGCAAAAGCGACACTGGTCTATAGTTATTAAAGTCTCTAGGGTCACCTGATTTGAAAAGTGGGATAACCTTTGCTATTTTTAGGTCATCTGGAAAAATTCCAGCTGAGAATGATAAATTACATATATGACATAGAGGAATGATAAGTTCATTTTTAAGATGTTTTACTAGCAACATGCTTAGATTTTTATTATCGAGAGAAGTCTTTGGTAGGCATTCATTAATGACATTATATAGTTCAATGTGCGATACAGGCTCTAGAAACATTGAATTACTATGGCTACCAACTAAATAATTAGTGCAGTCAACATCCGTGTTTATTGGGATCTTATTTGCTAACGTCGGCCCAATATTAGAGAAAAAATTGTTGAAGCCATTTGCAATTACTTTCTTATCATTAGTGAATTTGTTGCTACAACGGAATTCCTTGGGATAGTTAGAAGATTTATTCTTTTTGATAAGAGAATTTAAGGTACGCCAGGTTTCCTTTATGTTGTTCTTATATTTTAATAATTTTTTGGCAAAATAATCTTTCTCTGCTGATCTCAGTATCGACGTCAACTTATTCTTGTATTTCTTATATCTGGTCTCATTGGTGTGTGATCTATTAGACAAAAACTTTTTATACAGTCCCTGTTTTTTGCGACAGGCATTTTTCAATCCGGAAGTCATCCAGGGTTTTGCACTCTTTTTATGGTTTATTTTTATTTTTTGGTTCGGACAGATATTATCCAAAATAGTATCAAGAGTATTATAAAATAAGCCGTACGCAGTATTAGGATCTGTTGTGGATAATACTTCTTCCCAGTTTTGGGCACCTACAGTGTAATTGTAACAGGGAGTTCTCGTTGACTTCCCTTTTATACACATAAACATCATCCTTGTCTATACTTATGGTAAAATCACATATAATATATATCGGTAAATGATCCGAAATATCATTTATTAGCACACCACTATTTACACAGTTCGTTAGTATATATGTTATCAATCAACGTAGCGCTATGGTTAGTGATCCTAGTTGGTCTATTGATAAGTGGATACAAGCCTACACTAAACACATGG
>WURV02175590.1:0-13847 GCA_011762755.2 Epimenia babai
ATGTCAATCAAAGACTCCCCACAAATTTATGGTTACTATGACTAAATAGAAATGCAAAGAGTATAAGGAATACAGGAAGTTATAAAGAATCATTAGGCGAGCTATATCGAGCCCTTTAAGTTTAAAAATTAAAAAGCTGGTCTAAAGTGCGTTTTTCTTTGATATCTGATATAAAAGATGGTTTAGCTGTCAAGTGTGTTAATGAGGAGTTTCCCAGAGTTTTTCCGCTATATTGAAGAATTTAACCAGTGCAACCAGCGAATTGACTGGTATATTTCGGAGTTCATTGCAGTTTTTTATCGGAGCAAGAAGAGTAGAATGTGTCTGTGGTTGGTGCACTGGACATGAGCCTGTGAAGTGGATTAGAGTCTCTCATTTCAACACGCAATTTGGGCAAATTTATTACGGATCAATCAGGAATTAATAAAGCCCATCTATTTATATGGAGAGAAATGCACAGGAAAAACCTATACCCCTGATGGGACCTTATCATATAATCAAACTATTTATAGGACCACATTGGCTATCCTAATTACCGTCACATCTATTTATATGTATTTTATGTATATATTACATGATTTACAGGTAGGATACCAAAACTGAAGGTACCACCTTCTGGACTTTGTATGTATGTATGTGACGAAAGGCCGATTCTCCACAAAGGAGAATCATTGTGTGAGCCAGATTTGGCCCTTTACAAGACTGGACTAGGGTGTGTTTTGTTTTTTGGACGTTATTTGTAAAGGGTGCATAAGCAGTCAATTATATTGATGGGGAGTTTCTTTGAGTCTTCCCATTCTGTTTAGGAATTAGACCATTGAGATTATTACCGTCTAGACTGAGATATGAATCAACATCAGTATTCATACACGAGTACACTTTATCAGGTGTATTCGGTACTTGCTTACCTTTGATCTTGACATAAGTTTTACCTGACGTCTCTACCCGCGAGTATTTCTACATAACACTGCCCACTGATAATTTCTCATCCCCTTTTCCTGGCCGAGTTCCTTCCGGTTTTTAATCGGTACATGTCGGTTACAGACTTATCGCACCCAATCACTCGTTATAAACCATCGAGGTCACCTGCCCAAGTAGTGCAAATGTAATATATAAATATGAAGAATAAAGGTAACACCATATCGACTTACTAAGGTTATGATCAGCATAAGCTTTCGCATACAGGTGTCAAACCACCACTAGGCATTGCAGTACTCCCCAAATTGCACATTCTAGTAACTTCATTAGTTTATGTTTTTAGCTAGTAACATGTAAAGTGTCGTCGACATCATCTTGTCATTATTGACCCAGGGATAATACGGCACTCTAAATAAAGCTTTATTATTATTATTACAGTATATGTATAGTTTCACTAATGTCAACTATGGTACGAACTGAGCATAAACTGGAGGGGGAATAACCAGAATGATCTTCTTGTTGTTGTCATGCAACATGTCGGCCATATGCTTCAGAAAATGTACGAGTTCGCTGCACAGAAAACATCTCTGTGGTGAACAAGATAATGGTGATGGTTCTGAGAAGAGTCATATAGCTACAGCAAGTCAATCAACTGTGGCTGCTCATCGTCCATGGCGATAAACTGTTGTTGCTCATTGTTAATGGCGATAAACTGTTAATTAACCAAGGGAGAATACGAAGGATATATACAACAATTAAACAACATGTATATCAAATATATTGTGATATGAAAAGAATAAAAGAGTTCTCAACGAGCTATTTTTTGTGAATTTACTCCATTCAGAAAAGTTTCGTAAAAGTTATATCACAAAAATTTTAATTAACACGTGTCCGTGTGTGTCAGGCAATCAAGTGGACATGCGATGAGGATGATTTGAAAAAATCTGCATTGGGGCATTGTAAATATCATATTTTATACCTTTTCAGTTGACCGCCCAACTGTGACCAGATTTCAATGACTACTCCACCAAACTTGTGTTTCTGTGGAGACAATCGTCTACGGTATAACGCGTGCTGCGTGTCACGATACATTCTTGGTTTTAATAAAAAACACAGCATCACATTCATGCAAAACCTTGTGATAAACAAAACTAGTCAGTGTACGTAATAGTGTTGCCCGCTTTGACCTCTAGCCCCGTTACTCTCAATTAGACTAACATCGCTACCTGACAATGCAAAAATTCATTTACTGCAAGTGTCAATAAACACTCTCGGATGGGTTTTACAATAATGCAGGTATTCAGCGCAGATACAATACCTACGGCGCTCGCGTATCACTGGTGGAGGATATGAAGCATTTGACCATTTTAGAGTTGCATCTACTCCAGCAATCGGGAATGACTCGCGGGAGAGATGACTGTCGGCAGAATCCTTGACCTTTCAGTTAAGTCAAGCTACCTGACCAATCAACTATCTGTTTCCATACTCCTTCATACTTATATAATATTACCATTACGTCAAACGAATGGATCATTAGATATATAACAGATCAGTTCGTCACTTTGTTTATCGCATGATTGATCAAGCTAGCCCCAATCGTCATCAAATGATTTATCAAGCTAGCCCCAATCGTCATCAAATGATTTATCAAGCTAGCCCCAATCCTCATCAAATGATTTATCAAGCTAGCCCCAATCCTCATCAAATGATTGATCAAGCTAGCCCCAATCCTCATCAAATGATTGATCAAGCTAGCCCCAATCCTCATCAAATGATTTATCAAGCTAGCCCCAATCCTCATCAAATGATTTATCAAGCTAGCCCCAATCCTCATAAAGTTTATTCGGCATATATTATTAGTGACTAAGCTTTGTGAGTTTCTAAGAAAAGCCGCTTATAATAATAAACTTTGTGAGGACATCGATACAATCCTCCATGAAGTCTTCACTCGCAAACAGGGCGTTGTAGTCGGCCAGCGTCCACCCATCAAACAATACACGTGGCACTGGGTACAGATCACGGCATCATGGCATCAAGTGACCGTAGATGAATCATAATCCATCAATTAAAGCAACAAACTACCTCAAGTGGCGCGTGGCAATCGTCATTAGTCAACTACAATAAAAGTACAGCGTGTCTAAATATGGCCACCCATCACCTTTAATGATCACCATCTCCTCTATTTTCAATCCCCATCTACATGAAACAATCGATGGGAATCCAAGGTAGAGGAAACAGAAATCAGTTGTTATTGCAGCCGTATTATAATACAGCAGACATTTTTATCTAGAGAAACAATCTTAAAAGGATAAACACTTCAAAGAAATAATCTTGTTAACCCTTACCGCACTGACATCTGTATATCACATTACTACAGCAATACAATTCTGTGACAACAGTGTGCTAAGGATTAAGAGGATAAACTTTTCAAAGAAAAAATCATTTCACAATTAACTTGTAATGAAATAAAGCTGACAATCGAATAGAGCTCTCACTAGAATAATTCTGCAAATAGATAACTTAATAAAATGATTTTCAGTATAGAATATATATATATTGCTGTATTTATCCTGCTAATACACTGTACATTTTATATTTAATAATTTTGCTCACAGTATAATACCTTTAATAGAATAATCCTGTTAATATTTTACTAAATTTTTAGATGTTTCCATGCTATTACATTCCTGTCATTAGTTTACCAGGAAGTTGCGCTAGGATATTAGATATTAACATAAAGGGGAACACTTAAGGTAAAGAATCAAGACTTATTGAACTAATATGGTTTCTAACCCCAACTTACATATTTCTGTGTGTCCATTGGATGTAACGTCAGAGACCCACCCACCATCGATGTCATGTGACCCTTCAATGACATATCTACCACGGCCCTTAGGCTTCAGTTGTAGCCAAACGGGCGACACATACGTGAACTTGTTACCAAACCACTTGGCTATGTCATATCCGTGATTATTCCACTACAAATTCAATGAATGAATTAAGTTGAAGAACATGTGGATCATTATTTATTACAATGTGACTATTGTAGGTTGCTATATCACTGTTTGAAACGAGTCAGCAGAAGGCAGCTCTTTAAGAGGTGCCAACTATGTAAAAGGGGGGGGGGCAATGTGAAAGGGGTGGCGATGTGAAAGGGGCGGCGATGTGAAAGGAGGCGACTCAACTGTGATAAAGTGAAAAACACAACTGATACTGTCTGGTATGTGGTAGATTTGTGATACAATGATACAAAATGGCTAATTAGTCATTAGTAAACTCAATGGTATGTGATACATTTGTGATACAACGATACAAAATAACTACCATACATCATGAGTGAACTCACTGGTATGTGTGATACATTTGTGATACGATACAAAATGACTACCATACACCATTAGTAAACTCACTGGTGCGTGATACATTTGTGATACGATACAAAATGGCTACGATACATCATGAGTAAACTCACTGGTATGTGATACATTTGTGATACAACGATAAAAAATTACTACGATACATCATGAGTAAACTCAGTGGTATGTGATACATTTGTGATACAACAATACAAAATGACTACGATACATCATGAGTAAACTCACTGGTATGTGATACATTTGTGATACAATGATACAAAATGACTACAGTACATCATGAGTAAACTCAGTGGTATGTGATACATTTGCGATACATTCGTGATACGATACAAATGACTACCGTGAGTCAAGAGTAAACTCACTGGTATGTGATACATTTACGATACATTCGTGATACGATACAAATGACTACCGTGAGTCAAGAGTAAACTCACTGGTGTGACGTACGCGAGAGTCTCTCCGCCGTACACGGCTGTATGCTGGAGTGCTTCGTTGAACTTGGCGTGGTTACTGATAATGTGAGCCACTGACGCAGACTCCCTGCCTGAACTACTTCGTGTGGGGTGATCATCAGAGAGCACCTTGGCTTCCTATACACAAACACATGGAAAAGTAACGTTTCGCATCATAGACGCTATGGACAGGACCGAGGACGACTATTTATACAACGATATGATCACATCATCAACAGCAACGACGCACGACCCCGAGATCAATGACGGCGACGAAGACGATGACATTTACATGAATGTCTTACTGAACAAGAAGCACATATTTTTTTACTAACGACAAAGATGACAACGCGTGGGACAGTCGCAATTAGATTTATTTACATTTCCAGTACTGTATTATGAATAAAAGTTCGTCTCATCTTATAAACGGGTCAGGGGGTCGTCTTATAAGTGAGTATATACGGTATTTGTGGTACCTTCTTTTTATCCTGCTTAGATTTCTTTTTATCGCTTTTAGATAGTGTGGTTGTAACGGAAGTTATAAGTAGAAAAACCACAAAGATCTTGATAAACGTCAAAGTATTCGTCATTCTTCACGGAACTGCAATCATGAAGAATACAAGAAAATACATGATTCAATGTAAAGTCCTAAAGAAGGCAAACTTTATCTTATAATGAAAAAGCTAGTTGTGGGGTTGTGATGCAGCAGATGCTGTCACTAGCAATTCTGTACTATCTGAAATCTCATATCTACACTATTAAAATTTTTTGGAACAAATGCAATAAAAAGAACTTGGCGCATGGAACCCATGTTATGACCAACATTTCAATTTGCAGGACAGTGAATGGGTAAAGGTCAGGCGTGATTCGACATTCCATGTACATTCGGACCCAATCACGCTGTACTTAACTTATTTAGAGTTTATCTTATTTATTACGATACTTAGTTCTAACCTTAAGACCACACCTTCAACCAAACTCCATTACTAACTACAGGGTATTCCATAAGTTCATGCTTTTTGGTAAAATTGCATTATACTTTGTTTCAGATTGAGAAATATGGCCGATACAAATCCATATACTTTAGAACAATGTATATGACCAGAAAAGCTATGGACTTATGGAACACCCTGTAGAGTACGGTACCTAATCATAATTAGAAGATCAAGTCTACGAATGCTGTAACCCGAATGGCGGTTTCACTTCTCATGTTATTTCTTATGTAAAAATCTGCCAAATGTTATTCAGGATCTAAATCTATCTGCTCCCCAAACTTTCCTAAACCACGGGCATATATAGTTCGGTATGTTAGGTAACATACATGGTTTGATGCGTTGATTTGAAGTCGTTTGCTATTCCAATATTTTATCAGTTTTAACTTGCTGTATAAAAATGCTCTTAAATTTTAAGTAGATAAATACAGAGCGTTACTCTATAATTTAAATATGTTGTAAACTAGTATTGAATTATAACCAATTAAGTTAAACTGGAAAGAAATGTACAGAAAAGCCTATATTCTTGATGGGACTCGAACCCACAAGTTCTCATTTTTTTCCAGCTATTCATAGAACCACATAGACAACAGCCGCAACACCCCTTAACATCAACCATGTTAAAACTTTAGTCATTACTGGCATTAATTCGATACGACGAATTTTAATTTAGTCGGGAGTCCTGAATCTGGAAAATGACATTTTGTAGGGAGTCATAAAGGTGTTACCACTTCTTTTGGAGTACGTATGTAAGTGACGTGTCGTTAGTAGGTAAGCAGCGCCAAAAAACTTGGCATCAAGTGGCGATGGCTAGGAAAAATCGTCTGCTCTAGATAGTGTAATTGCAGGGTTATGTCCCTTGAGTAACTAACGGTATGTTCACACAGGTACCTATACAAATGCTGTTGGGCGAGCAGCAGACCGTTTCACGTACATTAATACATTTTTAGTTATATTTCCTGAATCTGTAATCTTACTGTATATCTCATTTATTACCCAGTTCGATTTTGAACTGTGTTTCTTGTATTTCTAATTAATCATAGTAATCGTAAAGCTGTCAAGCCTCTGATAACCATGTTTTAAAAGGGCACTATAAATCAATAAAATTTCATTTCATTCCATTCCATATATGGAGGTCGTGCCCAACCAGAGGCCAGGTTTTTTCCTACGCACTTCCCTTCATTTTAAGACGGTAGTAACTACGGAGTAGGTATACAAAACAGCAAGATTTCAACTTTTACCTTGGATATGCCACCGCCAAGTTGCCCTGAGATACACGCACGGACAATCCGAGTCATGTCCGTCCCCAAGATGAATATACCCGACTGGATACTATACGGTTCTGACTTGAGTGAATACTGTTCATTTTATTTGCCCATCCAGCGAATATCACCGTACCCTACTTTAAAACAACCCTCTCTCAGACCATTTTAACCTCGCTAATTTTACGCCCAACTGCAAAACATGAGCGGAAGGCGAGGGAAAATTCCCCTCTCGTCTTGGACTGCACTTTCCGAACAAGCTGTCAAAAATTGGGAATTTCCCACAGTATCCGTTTAAAAAAAAAAACACAAGGCATTCATAACCGAACTAAACATTAGTTTTTATTAGGATACAATGTAACAATGGCAAAATCAAAAATAAACGAATTACGCTGCGAATTATACCTACCCGACACCATTGATACAGTAACAAAAGTCTATTGTATGGAAGGCGACTATGATACACCTCGCCGATTGTTACAGTAACTACCCTTATACAGCGGCGGTGCGGTAAACCGTTCACGGTAACTGTATCAAATAAGCAACTTATCACAATTTACACGGTAATAACCACGGAAATTTGTATCCTGAGGAAATTAAACAATTTTTTGCGATTTTTTTTCCATTTTTTGCTACACTTTTTAGGGCATGTTAATCTTTTGTTAATTTTCCTAATTTTTTTCTATTTTTCATTACATATGCATAACAATTACGTTAACACACAGGACAACATTCATTACACTCTCAATATTAACTCCATACTGAAATACAACACCGCTGTACCAAATCGTGATTATGTCCATCACGACAAACCTAAATAAACACTAATACCATTACTATCCCCTTGATTCACTCATTAAGATAACGCGTTTTATAGAAATTTCCCACGCACATCCACCATCCACCACCCACATCGCACAGGCACGGATCCAACACTGCGTCTACACTCATAAAGCGATCAACATACACCCCCAACTGACATACATCTAGTACTATCGCGAGTCCCATTTTGATGAGAGAAAGCTAAACAATTCACATCGCCATTAACAACAGAGTTACACATGTAAATAGTAGCTAAATAGTAGCGGAGTTTCTACGAGAAATGAAACGTTTCACCATCATACCGAAGGGGTTTATACTTACGATTAATAAAAACACACAGGACGACATAACAAGCGTCGATGGGTGGTCTCCCCGTGACAGGAAGCGACGAACTGCTTCGTATTTAAACATTTCTCACCTACACAATTCGCACGTACATGGCCAGATCACAGTTCATAGCCACAAAAACAGTTCACGCCACAACACGGAAGGCTTGATAGAGGTTACCAAAAAAAAATTCAAAATCCATTCTCAATGTCAATTTTTGATATTTGTTCTTCTAGAAATGTGAATAAATTTCATCATAGAGACAACTAAGTGTAGATAACATGACACTAAACTAACAGGGAGATTGTATGGTGTCATATCTACCGATAGATACATCAATCATACTCAAGACTTACAACTCATTCTTCAATTCAAGGCTAACTTAATTCCTTGGAGAAGACCACACATTGCGCTCGAACACAGACACACACACACACAAAAATTTTTCAATATAATTTGCAATTTTTTTGTGTTTTCACAATGCACCGCACGGCATCTTGAACCATCCATGACTTGACCGTGCGACCCGAGAGCAGTGGTCAGCTACTCTTGGTGGATCTTGACCACGGCCTCCTTGGCCTGATGGGCCTGCAGCACGGCCACCGCCTCCTCCACCTGAAAACACGCCAACATAACGTCTTCTTTACGCACCATGAGAGTGAATAGAATTACGAAATAAACCAATACGTACACTAACATAGTTCCCCAGGCCCTTCACACCAATAACAAGCTTCAAGTGTTGGTATTTGGTATTAGACATAAAGATGGTAGGACCTAGCTATACACTACAGGGCTCAGTGGCAAGTTACAAGCATTTGCATTTTATGCGAAAATAGAACTCAAATACAAACCACGGCGCCGAGTGATCGTGAGAGGCTTCAAGTCTTAACATTTAGTGCGACAATAGAACCTAAATACAAGCCATGGCGCCGAGTGATCTTGAAAGGCTGCAAGTCTTGACATTTAGTGTAAAAATAGAACCTAAATACAAGCCATGGCGCCGAGTGATCTTGAGAGGCTGCAAGTCTTAACATTTAGTGTAAAAATAGAACCTAAATACAATCCATGGCGCCGAGTGATCTTGAGAGGCTGCAAGTCTTAACATTTAGTGTGACAATGATAGAGTTCAGACACAAACTACGGCACCACACGACCGTACCGAGCTACGAACCAACCTTGGCCTTGAGGGATTCATGAGACTCCAACATGTGGAGCAACTCGGCGTTCTCTATCTCCAGCAACATTCCCGTGATTTTGCCGGCAAGATCCGGGTGTACGGTGTGAATCATCGGGAACAGACGTTCACCCAACATCTGCTTCTGCTCCTGGGGTGGGGCGGCAGCCAGCTCACTAGCGGTCAGTGGCGCGTGCCCAGGTACCTGGACAGCTTGTTGCACTGGCATCTGTAAATAGATAAAACGCAACGTCCGATACTGAAGTTGTTAAACAAGCTACCATACTAAATACTTAACTCCGATGAAACGCAAGAAACCCACCCCCTCCAGCACCTCCCCCTACCTTTGTCCACTGTAATCGATTCACCACCCTAATTATTGGACTATTATTTATAATAAGTGATATGTTTTAAAGTCATTTTATATGATAAAATCAGCAGAATATAGGGAAAACTTCCCAACGAATATTAGCCTACAAAAAGTAGAAATTAAATAAACACGAATAGATATGAATTTTATATTTACATAGGAATATATTAAGATGTATAGAGAGAAAGAGACCGTAGAGTGGAGACCGCTGTACATGAGGGTGGCTGTCATGGTCTCCTTGTGCAGTGTGATGTAGCTATGGGGGTTGACAGGCATGTATGTATGACTTAACTATAAGCTAGTATTAATTCGCAGGTAACCCCCGTGTATTGGACTCGTATGGATGACATCTAGAACTAACCTGCTGGTGCATCGGCTGGGCCTGCGCGTTACGCAGTGCCGGGTTCACCTTGAACGGCCTGGGCTGTTGGCCAACTTGTCCCCCGGGGGGCATAGACACCGGGGCAGTGCCACGCGCCGGGACCATCATGCGTTGGGCAGGTGGGACACCACCGCCGGTGATCGGTCGGGCCTGCATGTTGTTGCGTAGTGCCCCCGCGGTTGGCAGCTGAGCGGCCTGGGGCTGGCGGGCTGCAGCGGTAGCTCGCATCTGGGGTACACTCATCGGCTGCAGGGCTGAGTCAGCAGAAAGAGATATATATAGATACACGAACGTATATAAAAACCTGTTCAACATACAATTTATCAAAATTAAATATACATGCATGCATTCACTGAACCCTTGTGGGAATCCAGCAGTTTGGACAGAATGAGATTGCTCCATAAACATACAATTCGGGGGATGCGTAACTAAGGTCGAGGTGACATCACTGCAGTAAACAGTCAGGTAGAGTGACATCCCAGCAGTAAACAACCACATCAAGCGATGTCACCCCAGCGAAAGTTTGTCGACTACATATACATAAATACAGCACACACCGGTAGCCTGGACAGCGCCACGCATCTGGTTCTGCCAGCGAGAACTAGTGGGGCGTATCGGCTGCATCGCATTAGGTGGGTAGAATCGCTGAGTCTGGGGCATAGTGGGCACATAGAAATTCGGGTTGAGTGTCACCTGCAACGAAAAGATCAAGAGTAAAATAGCAAGCACCGTGTCTTCACATCCACTGAACAATAAAGGTAAAATAGCAAGCACCGTGTCTTCACATCCACTGAACAATAAAGGTAAAGGCGAGGTTTTGGTGCTACTTTATAATTAAATGTCAGTCCCACGTACAACACTGTACAAAGCCCTATTACATACCAAATATATTTTTATAATAAACCATTTCACGACTAATCTTTCTCAATATTCAAGCACGAAAATCTTGCTCATCTCCTAATGTGGAAGGCGCGGGAAAAAAAACACCTGGTTTGTACCGGTTCAAACTCGCACCCCTTGCATGAAAGGCAACCCTTCTAACCACTGTCGCCAACCTACTGAATACTACATACTCGTACTCTTAGAATAAAGACGGGCGACGGACAAACTGTGAGCTAATAACATGTCATAATGTATATATAATGTAAAAACAATTGTCCAAGATTATATTCCCACAAAAATCGATTAGAACCCCCGCCCTGTTGTTATCAGTCACTCAGGTCGCGAGACATTCATGCTAATACCGGTACTAGACGCTAGATAGCTTGTTATATCTTGGGGTGTGGGGCACTCACGGTCTGCTGGCGAGCCTGATTGATCCTCTGCAGATACTGCGAGCTGAGGTGGGCCCTCCTGTCCTCCTTGCGTTGTGCGAGCGCAACATACAGAGGCTTGGCGATGATGATGCGCCCGTTCATCTCGGTCACGGCCTTGGTCGCCTCCTCGGGCGAGCTGAAGCAGACGAATCCGAAGCCCTTCGACCTTCCCGTCATGTCGTACATGACCTTGGCACTCGTGATCGTGCCGTACGTCGAGAACTCCAGTCGTAGCCTCTCATCATCAACGGCGTCGTCCAGGTTCTTCACGTACAGGTTCACACCCTGGTAACGGTTAGCCCGCTCCGTCTTCATCCTATCGAACTTGTCCTTCAGCTCCGCCTGGCGATCGGCCTTCTTCTGTGCTGGACCGGCCCAGATCTGTCGGCCGCGGATCTCCTTTCCATGGAGTTCACAAACCGCCTTGAAAACATCACCATCGTAATACAATCATGTATAAACCCAATCATAATGTTGAGTAAGAGTGTTATCTAATCTAGGTACGGAGACACCACTTACAGCGCATGATGGGCCTGAACAATACGACTCTGAAAGAATGTGGTGCCAGGACTATTCATTGTGCATCTAGGATGCATATACTCATCAGCCATGGATCAAACACTCTAGACTGAAGGTGATAAAAACCGCGTTCGTACCTTCTCCGCGGCCTCAGGTATCTCGAAGTTGACGAAACCAAACCCGAGGCTCTTGCCGTCCATATCGAACATGACCTTCGCGCTGACGATCTTCCCGTACTCGGACACCGCCTCGATGATAGTCTCGTCATCCCAGAGGTCGGCGAAGTTCTTGATGAACACGTTCGTGTACTTCTTGGCTTTGTCACCCAGGATCTCGAGCCGCTCCTTCTTCGACATGAACATCCCGACAAACCTGGATCCAAACACGAACAACACCCACGACACATTACTCGGCTAGTTAGCTGCAGTTAGCATCAATATATCTAAAGCACATGCCCGTCACTATCATCTGGTACCTCCTCACCAAGGATACAACACTGTTAGGTATGTTTGACAGCCCACACAACAAGCAGTCATTGATCAGATGCATTTGAATTCATTTCAATTGACTCAGCCACAGTAACAAAGAATCCAACCGACTGACCGCGGTAGCCAACAGATTAAGTAGTGTACATCTACAACTGAGACATGATTCCACTCACACTTTCTTGTTGTTGAGCAACATGCCATTGACCTTGAGTATGGCGTGTTCCGCAGCCTCCTGCGTCTCGAAGTGAACGAATCCGTAGCCCTTTGAGCCGTTCTGGTCGGTAGCGATCTGAAAGTGGCATTCGCAATACAGGCTATATGTGGCGGTCTACAAATTCTTAGGGGGTGGGGGCTTATTAATATTGATGAAACGCGACACTCATTCTTGATGTTAATAACATAGCTATGTTATGTACATATGTATTACTTTATTTAGATGAGTGAATGTCACCAACTGGTAGTGATGTCACGGTTGGAAGATATGCAAACCGATTAATTTACCTACACCAAACTGGTTTAAACTGGCTAACCGGATTTCACGGAATATGAAAAAAATTGCCAATCTAAAACAACGAATAATCGATTGCAAACAAATTTCCAATGCCATTTTGTTGCCTCAATCTGCATTTGATTAGTTTTTACAAATGATGCAATCTATATGACATGACTGACATATTGGTAATTTTTGAACAACTAAGGTAAATTTTTCAAACAATACCGTTGTCGATGTTTACCAACTACCGTTCCTTGTTAGCCAAATGACCATTTTTGTTTTGCCGCATCACCGGGCTGCAGTTGGCTCCCTTGCCAGCAATTACCCAAACCCAAATTACAAATATTGAATGGATGTACTAAGAAGATAACTCCCGTTAACTGATTCACTCAAAGATAATATCAACCATTGAAATACGTGTAAATTACCTACACAAATGTTCTTGCCTATTACAATATTATCGCTACTAACACACACGAACTGATATGATCGGTTTTTAGCGACTCCTCTGCATTGCTAGTCACATTAAGTATAAGTAGCGAACGGAACATTTAGCGTTAAATAATGAGTTAACAGACTTTACAGTGACATCTGATACAAAGTTTTGATTCTACAAAAGTTGCATAACTTAGAAAATATTAGCAATCAACCGTTGCGGGATTTCCCAACCAGTTTATAGAGGTACAGTGGTAAATTGAGATTCATCGATTAACATCACATAACTACACGGTGACATCACTAACTAGTCACTTGACTCGTGGCTAGTAATACAATGCGGAGGCGCCTACCAGGACTCTGGTTTAACAGCCTAACGCATATGGACTACACTGCGGAAACCTAGATGTTTCTCTTGAGATAGAATAATACGGGGCGTACAAATCTCCAGCTGAATGGATGATTAACATCTCCAGCTGAATGGATGATTAACATCTCCAGCTGAATGGATGATTAACAT
>WURV02175601.1:0-13845 GCA_011762755.2 Epimenia babai
GTGTGATAACTAATTATATTGCATAACACAATAGAATGTACATATAAGTTAAATCATAGCCTAACACAACAGTTAAATGCAATGAAATTCTGTTTGATTTCTAGGTCCCTCCCAACACATGGCAATCTAGGACACTATACAAATTCATGGTTACTATGACTAAATAGAAATGCAATGAGTATATGGAATACAAGGAATACAAGGAATACAAGGAATACAGTTCTAAGTCGAACTCAGTATACTATTGGTATAGTATTGAGTACTATGCGTACACCTCTTACACTCAAGCATCCCATCGAACTAATGTACTGTTGACATATGACTCCGACTTTACTAAACCTCACCTAACAACAGAGTATGTCTGACGGTGAGCCAAGCTAACAAGTACACTTTAATTAAATAAATTTGATTTCAATTCTTTTAATAATAATCATCAAGTCAGAAATTGAGAATGCTGAATGAACGTTATTCCAAGTAACTATTTGCACACACAATGGATATCATAGCCAATCTGGCATGGCCTGAGGCAGCGACTACACAAAACGTTTTGCAGACCTCTAAAGCAGTAGAAACAGATATATCCTGAAGATTCGATAAAATCTATATGTTTGAGAAGCCATTAGCAGCTGATATTGCATATATATATTTCGATAAAAGATACTCTTCGTTCTTCGTCTGTCTTCATCGCGTTTGAATAGACGGACCATCTTGCTCACCCGATTTCATGATTTCAATCACACAATGTACATATAAACCATGCTAGACGCTGCCTTCCCTGCCCACAGTGATAAGCCACTCAACCTGCAACAACTCAAGGATGCACTACTAGTGGCAGGGACCGAAACTGCATAATAAACCAGTGACCGCGGGTCATTTAGTGGACAGCGTGTGCAGATGATGGTACACGGTACACTACATGGTAATCCACAGTAAAGGTGGTCACTAACGCTAAAAATTCATGGTTTGCGCAAGAAACGCATATTTAGTATTCCTTTGCTAGTTAATACCTAGGATTTATCAGAAAAATTCGAAATTTGATGAAAAATGAGAAGATAACTCTATTTTTCCTACATTATTTATTAGTCACGGTAACATAAATATCTGTGTCAACAGGTGTGGGATGTTATATGATTAAGTGTCGTAAAATTAAAACAATATGTATTACAAACATATTAATGAACAATCAACACATTTACCTATTAGGAAGGCAAGGCGAGCTAGATGTATGGGACACAACGAACACATTTATGAGGCATTCTTTATGGCAGAAAAGCATGTACAAGTGAAAGATATGCACCCTGTTATATAACCATATAACATTATAATGTATAATTATATCAAGTTTTCATTCCTCAACTTTATTTGCCAACATTCTTTCTCTTACTGTTCACATATATTTACTTTTCTTTCCTTTTTCTTATCTAACATTGCTTTCCATGTATGTGTATACTGTACATTCAGATAAATGCAGATAACTTTGGTCTGTGAATAGATTAACAATTACATAATAGGCTAAGGCTATTGGAGTTATTACTTGTGTAAACTGTATCTGACAGGTAAGCTGATTAGTAGATTTCAATCAAATGAAATTCATTTTGATTTCACTGAAAAATTTGTGAACTAAGGATAAATCTGATCTGAACATTGACAGTTTGACAATGTATTCTATTTCCAAAACTCTGACGTGGTTTTAGGGGCGGTACTAGTCATGAGATGAAACTTGGAACATGAGATGAATGAGATTAATCAAAGTGGCATTGTAGACATGCACAGAATCGAGCAAAATAGCAGCACAAATCAGGCTTTCGTGAGGCACGGAGATACGGGCCTTTGTTTCAGTCATAGAGAAACAAAGGATAGCTAAAAATTATTTATAAATCATTGAAAAATCAACACTAATGAGTAGGTCATTCAGTTGACGCGTTTTCTTAAATAATTATTATTAACGATATTCTAGCAAAATTAAAATAATAAAATTTAAAGGGGAGGGTCGACTTGCACACAGTATAAAGTTTATTCACCTGTCCAATGGGTCCGCAATGCGATTCTATAACTAGTTGATTAGTCCGATCTGCTCAGACTACAGTTGTAAAAGCTAAATTTACTTCATAAAATGACATGTATTCAATGATAAATTTATTAAACTATTATGCGCTGATATTTCATAAGTTTTGAGTGTTCAGTTGTTTTTTATTTTTGCATATGACAAATGAGGAATTGATGGTCAAAGGATTTTAAGACTAGCTTAAGTTTTTTCACAAGCTTTCAGATACAATTCTGCATTTCAGATCCTGTTTGAATGGTCTACATGTCGCTAAGCTTCCTAGTATGTTGTCATCCTATTGTAAATATGAATTAACTATCAATGACTTTGTATAGTGTGTGACATATTTGTAATAGGTGTTTTCTCCTATCCCTAAGGTTAATCAATTTGTTGTGCTTACCACATTTATAGACTAACATCGTAAAAGGCCTAGAAAGGCCCACACAATGGTCACCTTTGTAATCAGGTTATAATTACATATATAGATATACATAGATCATGTGATAATCATTTGATAACGAATATTTATATTCGAAATCTTATGTTATAAAATAAAATTTTGTCCTAAGAAGTACTGCCTTTCAATTCCCCATTCATTATGAGACCAACACAGCTACCTCAACCTATCTTTACATATGACATAAGTGATTCTTAATATTCTAGAACAGTGCAATGTTCTGGACTAAACATAATCATTTTTCTTTTTTATAGAGGCATGAATTTATTGTTTCATTCAAAGTTTTGCTTGTTGTTTATCATCATGGATGTTGTATAACTTGAGTCGTTCTTTATATATATCAAAAATTGTCACCAGTCACACGAGCAATTACGGTACAATTCACACAGTAATATTATGAAAGTAAAGTGTGTCATTTATATATTACACTTTATGACAAGTAATGGGCGTATTGTGTCCAGTAAAAATAAAATCATAGGTGGGTAGTGGCCATAACTACGGTAACATTTAAAAATTGGGATATAATTCGAAGTTTGCGCATGCTAACTTGACAACAAGATAATCTACGTAAAAATGAACGATTAAATTGTAGTCTTTCATTGTAACTAACCATCGGACTATGATATAAGTCACTTACTTGTTACTACCCAGTGGCCTTTGGTTGTAATTCCCTGCTGATTAGTCGACTCGATAGCTCCACAGTTACACATGAGCCATGCGAATGAATTAATACTTTTTAATAGTTAACAGTAATGGCAGATTATCAATTATTAAAAAGTGTCGATATAAGAAGACATTAATAAATTATGTAGAACTTGACAAAAGGTAAAAACAGCGAACACAACACTGCAACTATCTACTATGGTTGAGTAAATACGAACTTCGGTTAATGAATCTGTGTCGAGGCAGCCAAAAGTTTTATCGAAATAGTTCTACACCCAACTGCTACGTCCACGCCTACTGTTTTACAGTTCATTTGAGGACGACTGGAACTAACATATGAAATAATGCTATAGGTAAACAAGTAGCGTTTATTAATGGATAAATATTCAAGCACAGGCACAAATACTCTGTTAGTACTATGAGTTCGATCAAAATGTTGTATTTTGGTGTGAGATATTGAACTATAAAAACAATTTGAAAAAATGTTATTTAATATACAAGTGGTCAACGGTTTACACGGCTTTTACTGAGCAGAAAATGGTTTCACGATGCCCAGGGATTTGGAATGCTCCCTGTAAATAAGACACAATTGCCGGAAAATTCTCGGGGTGCCTGAAAATACTCCGAGTAACATAGACAAGAGCCTGGAGATCTGGCTACTGAAGTTATTGAGTCTGCGTGGCTTTTAACTCGCATCATCCGGGACTAAAAGGACGTGCTGCTAATCGTGGTTGTTGTAACTTGTTCGGTCAACATTTAAATGGGGCCGGTGTATTGTAACGTCAGCCTAACTTGTGGTCTCTCTCTTCGGTCATAAACACATTCCTGGTCCGGTGAGCATGTATTGATATAAGCGGCGGATTGCCAGTGCACGTAAAAATGTGTCTAGTTAACTTTGAGATTCCTGCTCTATACGTCAACGTGCTGTTTCGGTAGAGCGCCTAGTAGAAGTTATATAATACAAACAAAAAAGCAAATAATGGCTAGTTGCCCTTTTCTGAAAACCACTTTGTGGTAGTGATATTGTTAGCTTCATGAATGTTTCAGAGAGGGTATGATTTATTTATAGGCGTTTCTGACTTTTGCCTTATACCACTACAGACCCATGAGTTTATTATGTGAGCATGTTCTTGAATCGTATATAAATGTTGTGTGGGGTAACGCCCAATTTTAATGCGCCATTGGAGACGAGGCAGGGTCGATTAACCAAACCAAGTGACTGGGAAGTGGAGACTGGCCTATGTTACCTTTCAAAAGTTACATGTGTCTTAAACATTAATCTTTTACATTATTTTGTTCGACTAATGTGTACATCATTTTGTAATTTGTTACTCAAGTCTAGATGGGGCAGAACTTTCTGAATTTGCAGATCTAGTCTATAGAGAAATAAGTGGCAACGCCATTATGCGACAGCAAATTAAAACTTTTTCATGCACGGGTCATGTCCATTACACCTACCTCCGATTATTTCTTAGGGTACTTATACCCGTCAGAAGATTTTGCATACTTTAGGTAAAGAAAATCAAATACTACTAAGGGACATGGGTATTGATAAAGGTACTATTACAACACAGTTAATCCCTATTCACTATTAGTTATGATAAATCAGAATTTGTGTTATTTCCCTTTTCCTTTGCGTTATATAAAAAATAACAGAGCATTTTCATGAACGGAAATGAGGTGTCATTTTTCTATTTAGGATTGTGGATTGCATCTATTGTTTTAATTGGTTTTGGAATAATGGGAAGCCCAGGTAAGCACATCCCGTGGCTTGGTAGGCATCGCTGAGGTGAAATTAATATGCGCGGGCCTCTGTGACCATTCTCTTACCTTCACTTCACTGAACTCCACATTACTAACAACGTGAAGAGGACGCTAATTGTGAAGAAAAGCGCTACCTTTTGGCCTGGAGCACGTGGGCTGCCATAATAATGGCTAACTTGAGCGCGTTTTCCACATAATAGCTAGAAGCGTAAAGGTCGTAGCAGCGAGGCGATGCAGATGGGGCGGTATTTATTTCAGAGACGTTGCATGTTTTTCCGTGCGGAAGAGGTCTGACATTTACTCGTCTTGTAAGAGTAATTCTCTCAACCAATGACATCCTTGCATTTGAGAATATTTTTTTTTGCGTGAAATGTGGCGGTTGTTTGCACGGGTTGGACTAGTTTGTCGAACTAGTGGGCGTGTTCTTGACACCACAACATCACCGGTTGATGTTATTTTATTATTTCTAGCAGACAGCTGCAACAGTTATAGTGAAGGAGTGTTTCAATCGATCCAGTTGTGAGATTGAGTTTTCCATATTCTCGTCTATGGTTTATTGCTCTTGATAACGGAATGATGGAAATGTCCAGCTTGCAAGCGCACTTATCAATTATCTTGGGTAAATCGTTGATCGAAATGAACTGTATATTGGCTTGTCTGGGGTTTCGTCGAAAAAAAAAACAGAAGTCGCAAACTAGATTATTACGGACGTTATAATGTTTCATTACTTTTCATTGTGCTAGTTGTACGAGTGCGGTAACTCGATACGACCGAAATTTGGGTAATTGTAGCGACAGCCACCATGTTGCTAAAAGCACCGGCGTAAAATTAATCATGAAAGAACTGACAGATGCGTTTTTCGATCCTAATTGCTTTCATTTTGGTCTAAAATCGTAACTATATCGATTTTTTAATAACAAATTTCCTCAAAGGCAACTCGGCGCCTTTCATTTACGTCTGCTTATCGAAAATTTTAGGTTGAACTACATTACCTTGATGATTACGTCTACAAACGGCCCGTTACTCGCACACAACGGCCCTGTTTTTCCGCTCTGTGCTATCACTGCTCCACTGCTAAATACTCGAGTAACCTGCATCAATACTTCGAATTTCTAGTAAAACCTTCTAATCTTATATTCCGTTGTACCCGGCCTGCGCGTCTCGGTGTCGGCTCCCTTCGTTAATATTGATTAACTCGAAACGCCTGTGTTATTTTCAACTGCTGTTGGTGGACCCCTGATTTGACCATGTCCTGGTCAGCATGTCGCATTCCTGGATATACTCCGGATATTGCAAAAAGCGAAATCTTTTCGGCCTTCGTTAAATGAAGACATCGTTTGATATGTTGATGGTTGCCTGCCAACGACTACCCGGGATAGCCATGTATATCATTTGGCCTTTTACAAGTGAATCCTTATTTATAATCGAGAAGGCAAAGTTGTTCACCTATCTTTTATTTGAACGTCCATTAATTGATGTTGCTTCTCTGTTGGAGCTCAACCTAGTCCTGATCCTACCCCGTCGTGAACTTGGCGTGTGGTCGGTGCATCGCGGTAATATTTCGAAGCCCGTATTTTTTATCCTAGTTTATCTATCCTGGTTCCGTTTTTTTTAATGAAAGGAACATCTCCCAAAGGTTCACCATAAACTTTAATTCCATACTGTGCTCTCCTGCTAGCAGTTGAGTTTATTGATGTTTATTGATGTTTTTTTATAAACGAATGCGTGAACCTACAAGGAAAATGCATCAATTTTTTTTGCTGTTTTGAATATCCGCATCTTACTAAACCGAGGCTCTTATACATAAGAACACTACAAATACTAACTTTGGGAGAATTCAAAAATTTGATTAAGCTGTAAAATAGGGAACATGAGGTATGCATGTAATTATTTGAGAGGCACCATCTCGCTTTTAACAGTGGAGAGACGGCACCCACACTATCGATGTCTTGGAGCACGCTCACCCCACGTTCGTCTTGAATGTGCAGTGCGCATCGCTATAAAGTACTTCTCAGGCGTGATAAAATATAAAGTGAAATAAAACGTGAATAAAACACGTTTAATACGTATTCAGTATCCAGTTCAATAGCTGGAACAAGACGATAGCCGAAACGTAAGAATGTTTTATATGTAGCAATTTTATAATACAATGGTTAAAGTGTAATTATATTGTAATGCAATATATTTTATACACAATTAAATAATATGGCATTATACGCTTACAGGAATTGAGAATTTAAAACGCGAATTATATTAAGAGATACGATACTACCAGATGTGGTGACGATCACCGTTTTTATAGCCTACTGGCTACTGCCGATTGAAAACGCTGACGCATGCCAGTGAAACACGACCCCCCGTAACAGAGATCAATTTACCTTCACGGAAATTGCAGGTGTAGTCCGTATTATCTAATGAAATTAAACAAGCGCACAGCTTTTAGATAATTAAATTTTTTAATTTTGCATCCATGAAAGTGGGATTGGAATTAATGTATTATCGCAATAATTGCTGAGAATCCTACTTTTCCACTTTTCCTGGGGTATTTAGATAATTTCGGCAAATAAACTGAACGTTGATATATCATAGACCTTCATAGACGCTACATGGGTAAACAGTCATAAACACGACTCCATTGTCTTATTTTCCTTCATACCACATAATGTGGCTTGTCGATGTGCCCTGAGTCACCTCTGGTATCCAAAGTTATGTATGTCTGATATGTAATTATAATATGAGCTATGTTTGATTCTAGATAGAAGAAGAGTTTCATACGTTTCTAATTATTTCTTCAAACGTAGATGACCTAATGAATGTGCCAGGCACTCTTGCGGCGTCGGTTTCTCATTGCCATTTCTGTGAGAATGTTTGAACTGCCTATTTGGCACAATATCCACGGATGCCGCGTTCTGATCTACTTGTGTAGCCTACTGTACTGCAAGAGTAATTGTCGAAAAATGTAAATGTCTCATAAAATATTACGGTTTAGAATCGTTAATTGAATATTTGCATGTAATCACTATATGTTACGCACATGAATAAAACCGTATAGAAAGTTAATTAAAACATTACCTCGGATGTAAATTACGTGTATAAACGGTAATTTATGTTATTGTTTAGTTAGTTATATTCACTTTTTTAGTTAAGTTTTACCGATGGAGATTTGATCCCCAAGTTTTGATGAAAATAGGCCATTTCTGCTCGTCGGTCACAGTTTTCCAATATTTTATGCACTAATGGAGTCTTTGTCCTGTTGCTGTGCCTGTCAATTCACCGATTGAGTTGTCCATTTCTGTTGATGTTTTTCTACTCATATATTTCAGCTTTATTCGTAAGAAATTTAATGTCGTCATAGATAGATGTACGCACAGTAACGTTGCTCATACTTTCAAACTATAAACGTGATGAAAGTACTTGAAAAATTGATCGTATTTATCGCGGCGTCTTCGTTAAATGCATGGCAGATAATCGTCCAAGAAGATGGGCGCGAGATTTTCAGAGATGACCACTGGAACGGCCAAATAAATTACACTGACCCTCAAAACAGACTGGACTCTAAGCCGACTCACTGCCGTAGAAAGCGATCCACTGTATCTCGAAGGGACCACCGCACGTGCATTATGCATTACGAACGAATCAAAGATAAAGCTTTACGTTTGGCAATGATGAAAAACCTCGGTGACAAAATATCAATGAGTTGCTACTATTGCGGAGATTCGAAAACCAAATCTATGAAAGGTGTCGTCTGGTACCGAGTACACCGGAACGTTGATGCCACCGGCGGATATAAGGTCAAGGAAGTCGAGATAGATATGCATGATAATGAAGCAGATAATCGAGTGGTTGTTACCCCAGATCATACTCTTGTTATTAAAAAAGCTTGGATAATCGATTCCGGAGCTTATTTTTGCAGAGACTCTAATGAGAGTAAAGGATTAAAATACATCGATGATGCAAATCTACAGGACATAATGAAATCGTCGAAGAGTTTTAAGGTTCTTTATCATGTTGATGTTGTTGCGGATAAAGATGATAAATACATGAAGGTTTCGCGGACAGGTATTCTCAGTCCAAAACCTCCGAAACCACTTTTTATACGAAAACAGAATTTGGTGATTAAAACGCGGTGGGATGCTTGGAGTGAGTGCAGCGTTTGTGGAAAAGTTGGCGTTAGGAAGCGAAAAGGGTATTGCTTCGTGAAAAAAAGCATCAAAAGACTTCATGCAAAACCGTGGCACATTAATGACTTGCTAAATTTTTATCCCGCAGGTATACCTTGTAGATCGAATTTGTTTGAAAAACTGGCCAATATTAGGACACGTCCTAATCTTTTAATGATTGAGAACTGCGAGGTTAAGTGTCAGCATGGCAAAGCGATGAAAAGTGGCGAAGAATTGTCAAAACTCTCTATGAAATTTACAGTCAAATCCAAGAAGAAAGATAAATATCCCGTTAAAAGGAAATTAAATTTTGAAGAAGGTAGAAACGTACGAATTTTTTGTCCTGGCGCCACAATAAGTAGTCGAGTTTCCTGGGTTAACGGCACCGAGTACATCGTTCCTGAAACCGTAACACAAATTACCGACGGACGAGTCGAGATCGATGAGGTCGGAAGTCTCATTATATCTGGGGTTAGGATGTCTGATGCGGCCGTCTATAACTGTTGGTATGACGGCAAAATGATGGCAAAAATTCATGTTAAAATAACCGCAATTTCTTCAATCGATGGCAAAGAAGTGTGGAAATACTTTGAATATCTTTTGTTAAGCTACGCCATAGACTTTGTAATTATGCTATTTTTCATCGTTCTGAAGCATAAGCACCGAAAAACACAAGCGTATTTCCGTGCGCCTGGCGAGAAACGCAAGAAAAAATACGGTAGCAGTGACGATAGCGACGCTTCCACTGATGCAGAAGCGGATTTTAGTTCGTCATTCTCCACGCGTCATCTGTCCTCTGACTCAGAATCAGACACGGGTTCCTTCACCAGTCCGCACACCGGTTCCTTCACCAGTCCGCACACCGGTTCCTTCACAAGTCCGCACACAGCTTCCTTCACAAGTCTGCACACCGGTTCCGTCGCAAGTCCGCACACCGGTTCCGTCGCAAGTCCGCACACCGGTTCCGTCACAAGTCCGCACACCGGTTCCGTCGCAAGTCCGCACACCGGTTCCGTCACAAGTCCGCACACCGGTTCCTTCACAAGTCCGCACACCGGTTCCGTCACAAGTCCGCACACCGGTTCCTTCACAAGTCCGCACACCGGTTCCTTCACAGGTCTGCACACCGGTTCCTTCACAAGTCCGCACGCCGCGTCGCTTGCCGGTTCATATTGTAGTAGTATCATTATTTCAAACCCCAGTCAACAGGACGAATTATGGCTTTTGGACGAGGCTAGCAATAGTACCCAGTCTAACGTCGGGTATACTTCAAGATTAACAACGTCGCAAGAGCAGTTTAACATCAACCAAGACCACCCTCTGACGGATGCGGAGTCTTTCAAACCACAAAGTCAACTAGAAATAAACTTTGTGGAATAGCGTTGCTAAAGTTAAAATTTTAAATTAAGTTCTATCTTATTGATTGTTCATGTTCTTTTTCGGTATGTTCCACCTATTTCCTCTTTTATGGGAACCGGATCAAAAGATTTTTACGCCTTTTGTGTCATTTATATTAAAACACGTTCCACTCCAAATGTCTCTGTGTTGAATTCTTGAATGCACAATAGGGAGTGCACAATAGGGAGCATAGCTGCGACGGTGAGCTCAGAAATAGACCCGATGCCGTCTGTATGGTCTCTGGATGGTCTTCATGGCCCTTACTTCCTAGCTATCAGGTCATCAAATTGTAAAAGCCGTTATCCTTGGCGAATTCAATAATGTGTACGGCCTCTATACGTTGTCTGTTGGCGCTTGGAAGTATTGATGTTGATTAACTGGTATCAGCTGTCTTCCCAGCGTGAAGCAGTACTCTGCAGTGAGATTATATTTCCACTATTTTAAATTAGGCTAAAAAATTGTCGTTGTAGCCAGTTTTCGTGATGAAACATGCCAAATGCCAATGATGTCTGCACAATGATTAACTGAGTAATCGGCCATTAGCGAACTAAAAATTTCTTCACTTGATAATGGATAACTTGATAATAGGCGAACAACTATTACATAATAAACATTTTTATTGTAAAAATATCAGCTCTTCAGAAAAATATTTGAGGAACTGTCCGTATTACGGCGAAGTAGTCTCGTTGGTGAAGTCAGGAAAGCAAAGGCCGGGCGGGTAAAGGTAATAAAAACATTGGAGTGTGGTGTGTTTCAGTTCGGCTACCTGCTTCGTGTATAAAGGTAATGTTGAGTACCTTGTGCTGATGACCTTTGGTCTGTTCAACAAGGTGTCGACAGCCGCGCTGATAATCTGAAATACACGAATTAATCGACACAGATCGTTTATACATATCCACATTCAACTGAATGCTATGTCCAACTCAAAGAACCAGAAAATTATGTGCCTCAGATGCCACTCACGATTGAATAGTTCCATTCAGTATGAAAATAGCTAATCATAACTTTGAACCGATTAAAAGGGAACGGGAAAGCCCAGCCACCCTACGAAAAAAAGGTGGAAGGTTCTAATTTAAATCCGTTTAAAATAACAAACGCGTTGCTATTCTTTGAGCAAAGTTCTTCATCCCACTTGCTGTGGATTTTAGTAAAACGAAAGTTCCAGATTATTTCATTTTCAGCAAAACGAATTGATATGCACTGGCAAAGTAGATTTGTGAGAGGTGCCTGTTATAGAGCTTTCATCCCCAATGACCCTTAAACCGCCATTTGGCAATTTGCGTAAGCGGCTTTAACGTCCGGTACATCAAATGAATGTTACACTTTAAATTTGCGGGACTGAGACACGCTTCTCCAGCAACTAGAGTGTTCCATTGTCTAGAAGATATAAATATTCCGTACATTTATACGTAATCTTTTCAACGAATTACTTGGTATTTAGGTGTATGGTAGACAACCGCAAGTTAGCCTAAAATTCACCACTATAGAGGCTAATTTATTCGTTTATTTTCCGTCTAAACCGTAACCGTCATGTATGAAAGACTTCGACAGCACTGGAGAGTGAATCTGTTGCTTAATTTGGAACCAATAAAACCATTATTGTGTAGACCATTATTGTGTAAACCATTATTGTGTAAACCATTATTGTGTAAACCATTATTGTGTAAACCATTTTAACGCGATAAAAGCAACCGTTCGCGATGGAAAACTCTGAAATGGTACATCCCAATGGTATTGAGCGGCCACATGTCTTCACGGCCATATTTGCGTCTTTCAGGCGAGTGGCCGTTGAAGAGTTTTGACTGTAATTATTACCTCTGCGCGAATAGCGACCAGCAAATCGTGGATATACTGTAAATTGTCGGCATTTAAACGAGACAGAATAATTTTATCGGTATCTTTTCCTGGACATATGCTAATCAGTTTTATCAATTTCCAAATACGCACTAAACCACTGTGCTGAAAGCGCTCGTCGAAGCGTTCGCCGAAGCCATTACATGCAGCCTGATTGTCACCTGCCTCTCCGCCAAAGAACAACACGCTCGTCGTCGGCTTCGTAGGCGTCATCATTATTATCGTTACAGAATTAAGTGTATTTTTGACGGATTTTCCTAGAGATTGCTATAAAATACAGTCAGTAAAACACTCGTATTAAAATGTTAATGCATACTTTAATGTGATCGTAATCCTCGATTCCCAGTCTTGGAAGCGTACATTGTTCAATAAACATCATCTTCTTTCCATCGATGAAGTTTTTCAAAAAACACGCCTATAATCAAAATATTTCTGATGGCTAAACTTAATTATTAAGACGCTATCCTATGATATTGCTAATTCGAAGTTCGTTATTGCTTATCAATCAATCAATCAATCGATCTATTTATTCGATACCACATGCAATGTAATACAGAGCGGCGATATACAGCACTACAGTATACATTACATAAATTTATAGATGTTTAAGGATAGGTAAAATATAGTTTTTGTAAAAAATAAAAGTGTAATTTGCATAGGCGTCAACTGTGACATGTATGCATGATATAATAACAGATATAGTTACAATTTACTAAGGTTAATTGCATAACAACAAAAGAGGCACGCGATTTATCGGCCCTCAGGCTAATTTTAATAAAGGCATAGCGAATATATCATTGCATATTACACATGTAAATCATTAGCATATGTTACAAACTATTAATTAAAATTAACATATGTACCAAAGAATACAAATTACGGAACGGTAACTGAGAGACAATTAACGTGTCATCTATAGCTATAGAAAAAGGTAGTAAAGGTAACACCTTTTGAGACTAATTATAGTTTATTCAAATACAAGCTACCGTGATTCCGGATTTATGGCCCACTATAAAGATTCAAAATTCCTAAACTTTATAGTCATTGCTATTATTTCTTAGTCACCCCCATCGTATACAATATAGTTTCGCTAATACCTTTGTCATGGTATATTGTGTATATTTTCAATCTAATCTCCTCTGTTCCTAATACCCCACACCAGGTGCCCTACTATTATATATTTACTTGATCTTGAGTTCTAATTATTACATTCTTGCGTCGGATATCCTATATTTGTGTGAATCTTGTCTGCAGATAATTTTCTATTTCACAAACTCGAAAAAATCATATTAGATAATGCGAAAGTTTGTTTTTTAATAAAATATAATTAGTCCTAAAAGATACCTTTAATATTTTTTCTATATTTTATATACTAATACGGCTATGCCTTTCCTTATCTATAACCATGTCAGCGTATTCTATACTCATTATATAAGCAAATTAAGTGGTAACACCTTTATGGCTCACTGCGGAGATATAGATCACAAGCTTTCGAATGTTAGAAC
>WURV02175612.1:0-13843 GCA_011762755.2 Epimenia babai
TTAGGCTATTGTTTCATGTAAAGTGTGTTTGACAGCTTTGCTAATAAGTACACTTTAAACAAATAAATTTCATTTCACTTCATACGCACAATACAACCGAAATAGTTGTGTATTTAGGTGTGCACCCGACCTTACTTATACCACGCAAACGCATGCGTTACGTGTGCCTTCACGTAAAACTTTGTTTCAGTGACGCAAATCGCCGACTTCATGACAAGAACGACGATCTCCTCTCGGCTCTGGAGTCGACGCGTTCCAGCGTTCGCGTCTCTGGCGACACTACCGTACGTCGAAAATTTACCTTGTATATCATAATCAGCGCGTGCGTTGTATTCACAGAGTGGTATATAAAACATGATATAAGTACAAATGAAATGACGACGTTACATGCGCGTCATTCCATATTCAAATATTCATAGTGTATCTATTAAGTCTACAAATGAAGATAAATACACAAAGGAATTTTAGATACGTTTAGCAGTATGCAAAATCTATACATTGCGAGCCTGGATGCATAGGGAAATGACTTTATTGCGTACATACTGTATATCATACAACATACACAGAAACAACGAGCTTAAATCCACTTATATCATCATATATTTTTAGAAAGCATTAATTTAAATTTCAACTTCATTAATAAAGCGATCTGGAAATCGACAATGGTTCTAATTTTGGTACAAACTATAACAAACTTATAGGATATCGGAAAAACTGTGTCCGCGTGAAGTATATTATTAGACAAAACCTACTATTATCTCCGACATAAAAGAAATTATTTTTTGTATTTTACGATGGCAGGTATCACGAGTCGATAGTCAGAAAAGTCTGGAGTTAAGGGGTGAATTGCTTCTTATTCCGTAGATAAATATACCTAAATACAATGCGGCTATCATCGTTGGATAAATAGAGACCATGGCAATGGACGGCAAAACATAATCGTAACTGTCGGACTGTCACCTTCTTCATTAGAGTTGCTCGATCTAGTTGGATCACGAGTCAGGTCTTGCCGGCGACAGAAAAAATATATTATTTTTGTCTCCCCCTATCCTTTTCATGGCAATTTTCCCTTTTAATACTGACACTTGGTGGAATTTGCATTCAACACTTCATAGGGGGTTGAGTCGAAAATTTTCTTTCATTATTAAATACCATTACTCATTTCATTCCGCCTTTTCAGGTCCCGGGAGATACTTCCACGAGGTATTTCTATATTTATCTACTTAGGTTCGACTCTTGAAATCACTGGAAAATGCGTATTTTGAGATGATATTTAAAATGATAAATGACACGCATAAAATCGACGTTGTATCCAAACTGGAGCTGACAAAATATGGTTAGCTACTTAACGTTACCATATGACGTGACTTATACAGGTTATGCAAAATGAATTTTGGTTATGTAAATGAACTCGTTCGTTACAGCCAATCAACAGCTTACAGCTGTAAGTCATATTGAAAGTAGCTTCAGACGTAAATAAATGTCGAAAATATGACATTAGAATCGGCAATCGATTTCGTGATATAGTCACGATTTGTGGTATGATTAGAAGACGCTTAGTCTAAGCAGTATCAGCCTGCAACAAACTAAAATATGTACTTTCAAATCTTGTGTAAAACTTCTACATAAATGTGTTACAATTATCAATGCGACTTCGTATAACATTTGCAGGAGTTTAAACCGTTTAGGGTTTTCTCGGAAATGTAAGGGTCTTCTACTTAACAAGTTGTTCTGATTTCTATTACTTCCTTTAAATAAAATTATACATAAATGTTAAACAATTTGAATTGTTATATTGTAAACATTGCACCCAAGCTTTATTATGTGTATTTGTGCCTAAACTGTGTACATGTTCAATTATTTGTGTATTTTGTGGAATGAAAAGATAATAAATAAATAATACTGTATGATAAGCGAATCTGCGACTTCCTAATAGAAAACACGTTCAATTTCCAGCACCTCTAGATGTGCTGCTAAGCTAAAATAAAGCTTTTCTAATTCCTACCACCTGAGTCTACCCCGTCTATCTCTATGGCTTAAGAGTCCAATTTGGTAAATTGCCATGCATATACGGTTATGATGCTCTATTGAGGCTTCTTTTACGAAGGTGCCTCATGTAACCATGTTCTAACTCCAACTCAGAAAACCGACGGGTTTGTCGCTGGAACAGGAGCTCGGCGGTAGGTCTGGTCCGCTCCCGTACATACAGCCGAAAATAGTGACCTACCCGGATGATGAGTTGGAGATCGAAAGCATGGGCGAGGACCTGGGTACGTTAATCGCGTTTCAGTTCAAGTTGCATGATAATGGAATTTAATACAACTAAATGCTTATAGTTACGTCGTTTTTAACATGTTAGGACTTTGAACCTCATGCTAGTAGCCCTCTTCACGCTGGACAACAAATGGGACGGCTCCTTTTCTTCGTCTGATGATTTCGCCGCCGACGTAAAATAGTTTTAATTTTAGACGGACGCTGTAACATTATAGCTAATGTTGACTCCTCCATACTTTTTATCCACAGATAGCGGAATGTCTACTCTGAGAGACTACAATGAAGTCGACAACGACTTCGATTTGAGCGTCAATAACATCAGCCCGATCAAACGGCACAGGCGACGACGGCAAAGGCGGGCACGTCCCTCTTGTAATTCGGACACCGAGGTTTGTTAGTTAAATCCTATACTACCTAATGTATCCGCCTTCTTAAACTACTCCCGTTAAAAAGTATTGTTAAAACTGTTGTGAGACAATAAGCGTTTATATGATTTGACAAGAGTTTTCTATAACTTATAACATCCCACATCATATATTAACACCTACACACGGCAATCGCGTCTTACATAGTATTCAGTTTCATTCACGCATTTTCATTAACGTAATACACAGCTTGCCGGTGACGACAGCGATGACGAAATTGACTTTCGCGACTCGCGCTCCGACAGAACTGATTACGTCATGCGCTCGCACAGTCGCCCAGGTTCATCATGTAGCGCAAAGACGGTGAGATCCATCGAGCGCATGGACTCTGTCGCGTCTTCCTCATCGGGACGACGTAAATTGCCAGCACCGCCCCATAAAGTATGCCTCAGAATAGTTGCATCGTACAATCAGTTTTTTTTTCAGCAATCGAAAATGTGTGTTCTGGTATATCGTACATCAGTATCCTTCGCTATGCATAAAAACACATTTTCGTAGACCATTTGAAATATATGTCAATTTTTCTTCAATTATTATGAGAAAGGAGTAGCAATGTTATAATAAAAGAAATGACACACCAGACAGTCACACATCGCAGATTGGAGTACTACCTCTTACGATAATTTTACAAGATATGGAAGATGGCGCTTTTTAAGGCTAAAAAAATTTGAGACACGAGCTTTCGCAGACACGAGGAATGCTCTATCAGGTGAATGAGTGAGAAAAAGTAGAAGAGCCATTTAAATACAGAACAAATACAAAGATATGGATACAGGTGGTGAGTGTTAGGACGTAGTAGAGAATGGGAAATCATAATAAGCGAATATGGTGGTGACACCGTGGTGCAGAAATAACAGAACAGCGTATCCAGCGCAGTCGTCTCCAGCCAGAAATATTGGCAGGGAAAGCTGGAAATGTCACCCATCGGGTGTTCCTCGCAGAGGTGTGGTAGGAAATATATATCGTTGGGTGATAAAAGTGGACAATTGAGATTGAGGGTTGCCTTATCGATTATGATCATGGTGTCAATAGTATGAAATAAAATGAAATACTTCGATGAAAGTGCCAACTTTTTCATACTTATCAAACAAACTTGAAACAAGTAGAATATCTGAATCGGTCATGTCTGTAATATAATAGTTGATATACCGATATACATTAACTATAGTCATACAGTCTTTACATTATGTCAATATATGTTAAGTGATTAAATAAAAAGCGCAGAAATACTGCCGAAAACTCTTCGAAACTGGACTGTGCAAACTGTTATTGAAATAACGGAGGTTAGTGGATTTCGTAAATATGAATTAGGGACGTATCGATAGAAGAGCACTGGGCGGATGTATGACGCCGTTGTTTGCGAGTACCAGGCGAGATATATACAATGACAGGTGATCGTGTCCGAGCCGGAGAGAATGTACAAGGTTGTTCTCGCCGGAGATGCAGCTGTCGGGAAATCCAGCTTTATTATGCGCCTGTGCAAAGATAAGTTCGTCCCCAATCTTAGCTCTACATTGGGTGAGTACATTTTACGTCGGTTGAATTTATAAAAAAAGGCGAAGTCTCAATGTCTCTTACGCAACGCACTTACCATATGTCCTCATAACTCCTAAGAAATAACCCATTCATCGAAATAATAATACTGTAATTAGAATTGATTTTTATACTAAAAGGTAAAGTACAACATTTATGGACCACAATTATCAGTTATTTAAAGTGTCTTTGATAGCCATGTGTTAAAAGGGCACTATAAATCAATAAAATGTCATTTCATTTCATCAGCCAAAAAGATCTCAGATGCGGTTAAGAATTGTTTTGGCAGCTATTCAGCGCATATACAATACGTTCGACACTCACATATCGCCCCGCCGAGAATAATAACGAGCATCTACTTATTTTGAAAACGGGTTTACTACAGCAATCAGGGATACATGACACTGAGGATCATCGCAGAAAAGTCGACCGGTTTCGAACCCCGACCTCTCGGTCACGAGTCATATCATCCCACCACTCGACTAACTACTTCCCCAGAAATACTGAAAACTTAAAATATATATCAATGAATCTGTTCTGTTGCCAGGCGTCGACTTTCAGACAAAAGTCGTTGATGTCGACGGGCGCATCATTGCATTACAGCTATGGGACACGGCAGGACAGGAAAGGTCATAGCCTATATACTACTAATATTTTGCTAAGTATCTTAAAATATTTTTATAATTATTTTATGAATTTTTTCATATTTGATTATTTTCAAACAGCAGACGCGTTGAGAGATTCCCTTATTTGTACGCATCCACGCCAGAAAGCGACCCTTATGAAAGTTAAGACAGTGATCTGGGTAATATGTCCAGATTTAGCTGGTCCAAATGATCCCTGCAATCAAGATGTTTGCTACACCATTGAAGGCGCTTATATGTCTGGCGGCGATAGGTAGACCAACTGCTGGACATATCGTTTGCGTTTTTGCATCGTGGAATCGACTTTCCACCGTGCTGATCGAAACAACTACCCTCGTTGCATATATTTTGCCCTGTTGGAAAAAGTTGCGTTGCGAGTAAGGTTTCCATGGGCAATTATAATGAGATCTGAGTCCTGTCGCGCATATCGTCTGCATACAGTACCTGTCCTTTTGAACTACGGTAATTACAAATCCCACTTATTACACTGTGGTTAACACCAACGGTAACACCTAGTTTTCTCCGGGAGCAGGATTTTTGTTTCCATCAATAGATTTATGAAAATCTATTAGCATAGGCCTACAAAGCCATGTCATAAGTCATCTTTGTAGTAATTGCCAAAAAATTATCAATACATATCGAAAAGCAAAGAACTGCTACCATCGTTACTTCGATTACCGTATCATATATACTCGTGGCTACAATCGGGGTATGCTAATAAATTTTTTTTTAGTATCTTATAGTGTCTCTTTGTGAAAACATTGGAGAGCACCTTGCCGATGTCATATTGCTCCTATATTTGATTACCTTCCAAACCTTTGAATAACGACCTCTCACACGATTTCTCTTTTCTCTCTCTCCTTCCGGAAATCGGCGTCTCGTACGTAAGGGTCAACACGGTCTGGGTATGTTCTCTGATTTTGTTACGACTTCACGTAAAGAAGTTTAGCGAAAGAATTTTATTCTTTCTCTGTCAACAACTTACTGAACGTTTTTATTAATAAGATGCATCTACCGCAGATTTCGCAGCATCGCTAAGTCGTACTTCCGGCGCGCTGACGGCGTCTTGCTGTTGTACGATTGCACATACGAACGTTCGTTTCTCAATGTCCGCGAGTGGATACAAGCCATCGAGGTGCGTTGGTGGTTTTACGATGACCTTAATGGCACCGAAAAGTCGATAACATTTATACCAGCCTTATTGCACCTTTTGCCATGTATGTAGTTAATATATTTTTCTTCTAAAAAATACCGAATTTGCTATGTCAAATTAATCATAGAGTTTTCTTACTTCCAAAGAGTGCTAGGACGAAATTCTTTGTTACGCATTAGCATAACTTTACAATGCTTTCCACATTGAATAATCGATATTTTTCAATATTAAAGGTATCTTACCTTATAGTCAACTAGTAATAATTGTGTTTCATCGTCAAAAACGTTCACTAACCAACGCAGTGGTCGTTTGGTGAGACATCGATCAGCAAAACGCTCTATTGCTCGGAAGTTTAGATTTTTTCCATGTAGGTTTTTGAAATACTCATGATTTATTCTTTGATCTGCAGGACAGTGCTCAAAAAGGCACACCGATTATGTTCTGTGCGAACAAGTGCGACCTTCGAGAGGACGCTAAGAGTGAAGGACGAAAAGTCGTCAGTTTTGAAGATGGTCAACGTCTCTCGAGGGTGTGTTTTCAAATGTTTCGGTTTTTTATTGTTATGTTTTGTAATCTCGCTTCTAGTGAGGGTTAATTTACGATTCGATTATTCTGAAAATTGGTTGCCAGCACGTATACTATATGTGTTATGTATATACATAACATATTATGTTCTCAATTATAGTGAAAATTTTTTTACGCGTTCATGCGAACCTACCGAAGCTTCAAATAACCAATAAGCCGTTCTATTTTACGACGTTGTACTGTAATTTACCCCGTGTAATAGTGATTCATGAGAATAAAAACGTTTCATTCAGTTGCTAATAAATTATGTAATCGCAAACCATTCTCTTAAACGTGTCTTCTACATCTAGTATTGCGTCTAGCGGTGTTCTTGATAGAACTAGAGTGGAGTGGGGCATAGCATCTATCAGAAGTAGACAACCATCACTGGGATAGTGCGTTGGACATAATTTAATAGCTTTGCACTAAATCAGTGGTGGTTATACCTCTTCTCACAGCAATCAGAAATTGAACATGACATTTAGTATATCTACTCAGAATCCGCATAGAGGCGTTTGTCTCTCCCTACCTAACAATTTGTGGAATTATGATACCTTTCTCTGCTGTCTAAATTAGAAGTGTACGTCCAGATGCATTTTCGACTTGATATTTGCTCGAGCTTAAACATAATATATTTCAAGACATGGTCGCGGTAGTATGCTATCAGACGACATAGTTATTGTGTAAGATACAGCATGTTACATTGAAGCATCTCTAGAAATATTATAATTTAAGCGCATAGGGTGGTATAGTAACTATACCTTGCTAGATACCGTGTCTATTTGTTTTTGAACCCGTATATCAATTACAGGAATACAACAGTGTCTTCATCGAAACCAGCGCAAAAAGTGGAGATAACATCTTAGAGGCTGTTGTGGAACTCGGCAGGTACGTCATGTAATTATCACAAATAAATGGTAACATCTTTAATTTTATAGCAACTTATTGAAGTAAGACAATGGATTGGAAATAACAGAAAAAATATTTGCTTCTGGTCTAACGCAAGACCACCAAATGACCAGTTTGATAATCAACTAAGAAATCTGTTACAGCAGATTTCGCCCGATGCATTTAGATATTTAACACAATCAGAAGACCCGACATTTGAACTTCAAATAAATCCTGCAATATAGCAAAATATCTTTAACCAACGATTACTGATTGAATAAATGTAGGGACGTAGATACGTCAGTTACCTGCTATTGTTAGAGTACGCCCGTCTTCAAAATGGGTAGCTGCTCGATAATTTATGACGTCATAAATACAGTGTTGTGTTTGATACATACAGAATATAGACTTTCTTAATTGATCTATTTTCGATGTTGTTTTATGCTAGATTGCTCAAGACTAATGAAGACATTGAAGTGAAGACGGTCGGCCTCCAACTTCAGGAGATCCAAATGAACGACAAAAAGACCAAATGCTGCGGGTCGTAACATCACGACGTCGAATGTCTACACACATGCCATACAAGACGGAGTAAATTGCTTCGATGAACACAACAAATAGTGCCTACATCTGTGTCTACAAAATTTAGGCGTGATATAGCCTAATAAGCAACTATACGAAGGTCACGGTGTGTGAAATATGTAGCTCAGTAGCCCGAACGATGGTCCACTTGGCGTAGAGTTGTGCGTTTGTAACCTTTTATAACCTATCAAAACGTTATGCTTGGAAATATTCTCTTTAATCACGTTACACGGTTGTTATGTTTGATAAGTTTAAATTCTGTTTATTCGTTAATTAAGCCTGAATTGCGCGACGTAATATAGTGATATTTATGGTTGAAATTATAAGAATTTAATAATATGTGTTCTATGGTATTATGTTTTGCCATCGGTGGATTAATATTTCCCTCGTGTACATAGCTACATAAAATATATATTTATATAGATAATAAGCGAAATCTAGGTCAGGCTTGTTGTTTATTAGTCATGTGATGTTGCTGTATAAGTTGCCTATACTGTCAGCTCTTACTACTTAGCTGTTTCATCGCAGTAAATTATAAAATCTGATGCGAAATAGCATTATTCTATATAATTATAATATTTATATGCATTAAGATCATTTTACATTCTTTTCTACGGTGCTGGTATATTTTTATCTCGTCGAACATACGATAATTTTTTATACAATGTCTTCCAATATTTATCTGGGTCAAGGCTATCGTCCTGCGCGTGAATTTGTAGAACGTTAATGTTTCCACTCACTCAGGCTAGTGACACCTGGACATTTAATTAACAGAATAACTATTTTACGATATTTTTCTGTAAGCAAATTAAGTCGTGAATGAATTCACCCGATGAAGAATGTTCTAACATTCGAAAGCTTGTGATCTACATCTCCGCAGTGATAAAGGTGTTACCACTTAATTTGCTTATATTTTAACTGACTCACACGGCTACCACAATGAGTTGTTTTCTATGTAAGTTGTATGTAGGTGTGGGCGTTGATTGTATAAAAGCTTCACATTGAAATTGCAGATAAAAAGAAGTGTGGGTTGCTATGCGAGCAAATACGAAAAAGGTCTCCTTTTTTGATTAACTACGGTTAAGATTCCTTCAAAAAGTCCTTGGGTATATCCAGTAGGCTACACGTGTTAAGTACATTGATTAATGTAGCAAAGCTCGTATTTATCTCAGTTAGTCTCAATACAATTACCATTTTCTTTTCGTCATTGCAATTATGTACGAAGAATTGAAGAGTCAGAATTCGTAGAACTTTTCACTCAAGAAAGATCTCTGGGAGTATTTAACGCCCTTGACGGGGTCGTGTTGTTGAGTATCACGTGGTCGCATTGTACTTCCCTTTGTCAACGCCAATTCTCGACGTATGCAATATGATAAAAAATTTTACGTTTTTATTAAGTTAGTCCATCGACACTTCCGTTTAGCGTTTCAAAAATAATCATCATATGCGATTATACAAATTATTAAATGCGCAATTCTACCGAGGTGCATTAAATACCAGACATATTTTCAGTCTATATGTATATTTAGCAATATTTTTACTGCACTTTGTTGCGAAGGAAACGGCTACCGACTTTCTCACGTGGCAATAACCGACTCATATAACTACTATATTATGTCAGACTTTTCGATAAACTTTCCGAAATCGCCTGTACTTCATGCTAGCAGCCACGAATTTAGACTCGGTTCAATGACACTCTGAACGCCTCTACCGTATTAACAATAATACCATGATTCATCAATAGGCTACTTACGTCCGGACATGTGTATATAATAAGCTACACATTACCTATAATTCAAGTATCGAGTCAAAGTAATTCCAAATGATTGACAATTTTGTTATTTTAAGATAACACATTAGGTAAAGGATGGGAATTTTATTCACTTATGCTCCTGCAGATTGTGGGTCACTAAGCTACGGTTTAGTACATTCCCCTGTACATCTAAATCCGTCCGCCACTGCAAACTCGCCATTTTCATCAAACTTGCAAGTCGCGGGTACCTCCCGTGATTCTTAAGTCGCACGCAACATTGTTTAAAGATTTAATTCATAAATAAAGTAATACTAGAAAAATTAACCGTATTTAAGAGTCTAATAATGAACCAGGTGCGCAAATATAGCCTATCCAAGATTTACTCATTATTTTTACCAAAAATATGAAATGCTTTTTATGGCTTGGTAGAGCGATATCTAGTAGTATTGTGTACGGCGTATTTTTATACATTAATAATTTTTGTTTTAAGGTGCCGGGTTGCAAGGGTAACATTTTATTTTAGGCTTACTTATCTCCCGCGGCCTATTATTGCAAGGATCGCACGACCTATATAGCCTAACTATATTGAACGGTTTTTAAGTCAATGTGTCGTATAATTCCGAGGGGGGACTGTGACGTCATGAAAGGGCAGAAAAGTAATCGATTTATACACTGCGTGACATGCGGTAAATGAAACATAAACAAGTTACCGTGTTGGCAATATGTCGTATCGCAATTTCTAGATAAAAGGTTAGATGTTAATTGAATTTAATAAACGATCTATGTCTTCGCAAATGGGATATTTGTTATGACACTCAATAAAATGTTTATTTTCACTGAATTCACCTGGGAGTTTGCTTATTCATTGCTGATTTAATAATGCGATAGTGAAATGTACTTTGACTTCTCTACTCGTGGTGAACATGTTTGCCATATGCTGTTGTATGAAAAACACACGGTCGGTGAAATTGTGTCATGTCAGTGGAGCTAATTAGATGAGCTGTCAAACTCGTGATAAACTAATAAAACAGTGGATAGCCTATAACTGCAACGCAATCGTTAATCTACTGTTATTGCTAGACGAACACGGAGTATGTTCGTTCATTCTGTGCGAAAGATAGCACAAAAAAAGCAGTGATAAGATGTTCAAGACTACCTTCATATGTGGAAATGTTTAGCAAAGTATGGATTAAAATTAAAATTAAATATCATTAAATTAGAGTTATATCTGTAAGGACAAGAACTGCGAAGCAGGTTAATTATGTCTGGCAGTGGCAGGAACAACAAGGAATATAAAACCTTTATCTCAAGCAGGTTAAACGAGGAATAGAGTAACATGCTTCATTTTTATTCCGAATCTCGGCAGATACCACGAAAGTTCAGTTCAATTAATATTGATATTCTAATAATACTTTATATTTTATATTGTTCATTAATTTCAATATTAATTGATTATAGTAGCCATCTCTTTAGTTTAATAAAGAACAAGGAAAAGACTGTAGCACGTTATGAGACTAACAAAAGTTTATTGAAACATTGTTAGTTTGATGAAGAAAAATTAATACTCACTGTTTCCAGCTCAAGATTTCATTCCTGAGAGTGAAACAGGGGAGACAAGTCATACGTTCAATATGGTTCTCCATTACAAAACTAGTTTTGATCTTTCGCAGTGTGTCATGGAAAATTATGTATAGTGGCATAGTGAATAAGTAGTTGTTTTAGTAAAATATCCAATAACTAAAATTAACATAAAATGTGATGTAGTTCTCATACTCATAGTTGCAATTTACTAATCTGTTTTAATGTGAGTTCGTCTATCTCTGAACTAGCGCGATCCGGGTTAGGATTCGGGTAAGCGATAGCCTTAGAATATATGATGGTATCATGGCGGAGCATCGGCGGGCGCTTGCACTCATTCACTACGCCCAATGTCCTAGAAGTACAGGTAGAATTAATGATAACAGTCAATAGTTACACGTCACTCTGTAAGTAGTAAGTCGCCATTCCCGAACATTAGTCAAGGAACGTGTAAAAACTGAATCAATGCAATCAAGGAATGACTAGATTTGTGGTGAGGAGTACTGCAATTCTTAAGTTACAACCATCGTTGTGAGTAATATATGTAAGTGTATCTTTGCTACAATCCCCTCAAATTTGGTAGTCTTATAAAGATAGTTGATCCATATCGGTAGTCTGATATTGTTGCCAAATTCCAGTTAGTCATTTATAGCTAATTTATTCGCTATACTATCCAGTGCTTCATGTGTGGTCATGATATGTGTTTCTGCTGCCTTGTTTTCAGCTACAGAGGTTATAACATTAGTGTTTACAGCATGACGTCTGATATGGACGCCCACCAGATAGTGACTTCTGATAATGGCGAAAGGGCCACAATGACCTTTACCCCTCTCGTCAAGGCACCATCTAAAGATGGCAATATGCGGTACGTTAGGTAAAAGAAAGTGCCACATAAAGTGATAATGTGCTCAGGAATATTATTGGATTAACATATTCTTCATGGTCTTGTTATGAGCAGCGCAGTTATTTTCTGCAAGTTCTGTGAAGAAAATTGAACATTTATGTACATAGTTATGCTAAAAATACTCTCGCAATAAGTTTCATAGTGTTATCAAATTCTCAATTTTATACAGTATAATTTATCCTATCATAATTTTAGAAAATGTAATTATTACAACTTACAGCTTAAAACATAGTTTATTCAATAAAGGTACCACGTCAGTGCCATGATTGGCGATGAAACCTTCCCAGAATCCACGGCAGATGACGAAAGCCTCGTTTATGTCATCGCTGCCAAACTAGCATTTCTCGTACAACACCACCGGAAATGTGTGCGTTGGTTCTAGACGTATAAATACTATGGATTCCTCACTGTCACTGGGGTATTGGCCAGTCATAACTTTTTCTTAAGTATTGTCGTATTTACTCTGCATTGACCTAGATATTGACTGTTGTCTCGGCTGTAATATTGAAGGTTGTATAATAATAAATAATAATAAAGTTACATTCTTCGGTGCTTTATAACTAAATTGTCTCTAAAGCCCCATTTTACATCGCTGAAAAATAAATATAAACATGAGACACAGTGAACAGTAGATATCATAGTTCAAAACAAATGGGTTTCAAGTAACAATCCTTCAAGTATTAACCCTGAGCACTCTGTTGTCAGAGAATTGCATTACTATATCAGTGTGGTGTAAATATGTCAGTGGGGTGAGGGTTAACTGTGGTTTTAAACGGTGCTGACCGTCATAGATTGATGTATTCACCGTATTATTGACTTTTGTATTGATCGTAGTTTTGATTGTTGAATTCACCGTTGTATTGACCATCATATCGATCATTATATTGATGACTGCTGTTTGACCATATAAATATTGATCCTTTATTGACTTTTGCATTAACGGTTGCGTTTATTTACAGTTGTATCACTTTTTTAGAGAAAACAGTAATGTGATTACCGTAGCACTTATACTTTGATACGGTTGTTTTTTGTTACGTAAATGCAGGAAGCACACAAACACACGACTAGCTTACTCATGGAGCGATGCCAGTCAGACGCTGTTACCCTCAGGTTCCTGCCCTTTGATGTAACAGGGGAGGACCACAATCCCCTGTTAGTAATGGCATGTTTACACTAGCATTATTTTTCTCGCGAAATATTGTCAGTGTTGGCAGGAAATGTTCAAATACAGGCTGACTGGCTCAGTAGTTGCTGCGGTTTCTTGGCCAATCGTTTTACAAGATATATTTCGAATAGAATAGCGGTTTAGAGATCGAGCATTGTCAGAGTACTAAAGTGATAACAATACAAAGAGAACCCTCGTAATTGGGGGATTTACAGAGTCTAGTACAGTGCAGCTGTAATACATTTGGCAGTTAGTCGAGGGGAAGCAGTTAGTCGAGTGGTAGGAACACCGGACTCGTAACCAAAAGGTCGCGGGTTCGAAACTTCCCACTAGTTGACTTTTCTGCGGTGATCCTCAGCAAGTCATTTATCCCCGATTGC
>WURV02175623.1:3175-13842 GCA_011762755.2 Epimenia babai
CATTTTTCAGCACGACTTTTACAGGAACAACGACTATCACCAGAATCGTGTCTCCAATGGACAAGATATTTATCATAAGCAAAGTGAGTTAGTCCAACAGCAATCTGCACCCATTCATCGAGTTAATTCATTGTATAGGTAATACCTTCGTTTAGATTCACAAGTATGCACAGAAAAATCATAAAAAGAGCCTTCCATCAAATTGCTCATTTTATAAATGTTTCCCTTTTTGCGTTTTTTTTTTCCTGTTCAATGTCACTTATATTAATATTAAATGCAGTATCTACTAAATTTATGTATTTTGAATGAAGAGTGGACGAAACTGTGCCCGATCTCAATTGATCATTTTTTTTAAATGTATGAAAGATATATACGTACCCATTTATTCGTCTCCTCGAGCCTTTCCGGATGCTATCCACACCCATTGCTGCGATAATTTATCAACTACTACGATAATTTATGAAAATACAAAGGTAACACCTTGTTGACTAACTATATAAGGATTAACAGAAGCTTTCGTATATCAAGTATCAGGTGCAATGTTCACACACTCCCACTTAATCCGGCAATACTCGGTGTTGAGTTCATCAAACATAGAGGTGTGGGTCGCCGTGTTAGCCATGTCGTAAAATACGAAAATACAAAGGTAACATCCTGTTGACTAACTATATAACACATGGATTAACACAAGCTTTCGTATATCAAGTATACTTCATCAGGTGCACCTGATAATTTTATGGGAAATCATCATTAACGGTCGTAAAATGGATTTCGAATTATGTTGTTATTGAATTAAAGATCTCCTTTCGTGGTTTTGTCATCACCTGAGCGTGTTTATGGGTCAACACCGATTATTATCGGTTACCGTGTTTACTATCCTCATTGTGCGAACAATCGCGAACCAACTCACTTGCTTTCGTAGTTCTTCAATAGATAATAATTGGATATCTACAAAATGATACGAAAAGCAATACCTGTCGTATTTCTTTAAAATATGAACTGCATTCATCGTGTTCATATATATTTTCCCAGCGTAGTAACAAAAAGTTTACAATAATGCTTATATCCATTATCAAATGCTCATTCGGCCCAGAAAAAGCAACGTTTACCCAAGAGCTATGATCAAAATAATATTTGGAGTGTACATTTATCTTGCGGATTTCAACGCGAATATGAATACGTAAGTTATAGGGTATAGTAACAGGAAGTACGACATAAAAATATCTTAGTTGGGGAATGAGTCGCTTGTATTCTTTACAAGTTCATCGTTTATGCCTGCTGATAAAAGGGGAAAAATTTCCTATACTAGGTTAATTACGTCATTTCCTATGCAGTCGATCACACCTGACCAAGATCAATTAGCCAATCCCGTATATTTAAAATTCAGGAAGTAGTATGATTATAGAACTGAGAGTATTGTTACACCCACATATTTCATTGTAATTCTATCAGAATGTGATCCAATGCATCGTTTTATCAAATAGAGTACCTGTCCTTTTTGCAGGTCCTAATTTACTACCCAACTCTTATTGAAGATATATATTTATATCTACTTATTGGGAAAAATCCCCATAATAACATTGAAAAACTTAATATTTAGGTTATCACATTAGATAACTATAATCTACAATTTTTTATATACACAGTAATAGTGCATTCGCATCAGTTGCGGCTTTCTACTCCCGTCTCCGATTTTATACCAAAACCAGAACCGTTTCGAATTTCGGTCCGCTTCTAAATTTTTCGGATACGGGAGCGTGAGCTTCAACCAATGAACGAATAGTGTCAAGCACGTGACCGTAGCCGTATCCTGTTTTACCTGTTACACGATGGCGCCTAAATTGGATTTAAAATTATCGAACGAAAAAAACTCAATTTCTTATTCGCTACCCTGCATCTTTTTAAATACTCTCCCCTCCGAACTAATTGCTTATCTTTGGCGTTTTGGCCTGATAATGAAAAAAAAATATGGTATTATTGTGAAAGAAACAGTTTCTACATATAAACAATAATCTAGTAACACATATAATAATAATAATAATATACAGATACAGCATCTGTACGAGCATTCTGTTCACAATTAGACCTTCTAGAAAAGTCGTTCACTCGAGTGAAGGGAATGGATTGAATTTAACGATCCCCCCACAGTACACGATAAAAATAAAAGGATCTGTAGAACAGCGGTCTTTTATCGTTCAAATATAGTAACACTATTATACCCAATGCCACAACTGAAATGTTTAAATAGATAGTTATACGAAAGCTGCAACACTGCATGCCACGATAGGGATGTTTAAATGTTTAGTTATAATAAAACGGTTACACCCCATGCCGCGATAGGAATGTTCAAATGCTTGATTATAGTAAAACTGTTACACAACATGTGCCGATAGGAAAGTATGTTGTTAAATTCTCGCAACGCCATGTCACGATAAGAATGTTTAAATGGAGACAGGTACAAAACAATTATTTTTTTAAAACACAAAATTGTCGATATTCCTTCGTTGCAGACATAAATGTGTTGTTTTATCCCCTCCACTTTATCATTATATGAGGGATATTTAGAGACATTTAGTGACATACGATGTTTTGGCCAATTTTATACTACGCCGCATAGTTTATCAATGTAACCTTTATTAGTAAAGCTAATTAATAACGCCAATTTCTATATTTTCCTAAATCTATCAAAATATACCCTCATAGACAGTTTGAGGACATCGAACTAATTTATATGTTAATATCAAAAAATATTTCTCCTTTCCGCTTTGAATGTACATTAATATATCGCGTATACCAACAGTGTTCTTATAATTACATACATTCAGGATATACATTCATCTGAAGGTTTCACGCATGAGTAATTATCATATGCGTCTACTACATAACCAAATTTGCCCTTCCCCACGACACTACTATACATAGTATCTTGTTTGTATTAGTGATACAGTGCATGCTACATTTTTGCGTCGTTTCACCCAGTATGATCCATTCTTGTATTATGTAATATAATATTAATAACAAAACCTTTCATAAAAAATCAATTGTTTATTTTTGAACATGTTAGTTGTTCCTCGATCGTAACATCTACGACCAATGTCATTCTCGAGATTTTATCATTTCTTTTATCGATAGCTCGCAATCAGCGACAGATGTTTGGTTTTCGTGGTCTTTCTTGTCTTCATGGTTGGTAGCAGAAAACACAGACAAATTGCTTGATGCAGAAAAGTATTTTAAACTGAAGTGAAACATTCGTGATGTGCTTCACTCCAAAGCCTACGATAGCATGTATGGTCGGTCATTTTCTCGATCGTGGTGACGAAAACCTCATTCTGGTTAAAAGCAACGCACATCTAAACCGAGCCAGGTCCATTCACTTGGAGAACAACGGCATAAAACGGATTGTCTGACCTACCTAGTTTCCTGGTTTCAACCGTGATGGATGACAGGAAATATCCACACCGAGCCAGAATCGTTAACTTGGAGAACCACGACATAAATCAAATGGTCGGGCACTCCCAGTCTCTTGACCTCAACCGTGATGGATGACAGGGAACATCCACACCGAACCAAGGTTAACTTGGGAGACTTACGAAGAAAACTAATACTGTGACCTTCCCAGTCTGCTGATATCAATCGTGGTAAATGACGGGGAAAATACCGACTGAATTAGGGGTGTTAACTGAAAGATTGCGAAATTGAACGAATGATTTGCTATGCCCATTCTCCTGACGTCAATCCATGTGGACAACAGCGGACATTTACACCGAACCTGGCCCGTTGACCTTAAAGACTAAGACGTAAAACAAATCGTCTGACCTGCCAACAATCCTGGCCTTTAATGGTCTGACCTCAAGTCGCCTCACTTTAACAACCATAAGATATGCTAGAACCAGCTGCATGTGACCATTTCCGTCAGTCCGAACCAGCAAGACATACTGGGGCGAAATAAGACAATGAGTCATTTATCGACTATTTCGGAGAATGGTACGATGCTGCAAGACCGTCGTTAAAATCAACTACATTACATCATAAGTCAAAAACTTTTACGCTATTTCTTATTTCACTGTTCTTAATCTTTTGTGTGTATCAGAAAATTTACAATACATACACCAGCGTTAATTTCTAGATCTGGAAAAATTTTGTCAACTATTTAAGTGACGACTTAGGCAAACTATACCACTTTCTTAATTTAACCATTTAATTTTATGTTTAATGAATCATTTTATATATTATCCGTAATAGTTTTGGGCGTGGCTATTTGGAGCATACATCAGAATCTGTTATGGATGTACACTTCCCTGTATATTTAGAAAGACACCTTAAGAACATAACCTCGGACCACCGTAACTACTGCTAAATCAACTGTATGTTATCATGAAAAATGCCGTCGCGATAATAGGGAATTTGAGAAATGCGATAAACACAAAAGAGTACGGCGCAGAAGGAAGTATGTCGAGACAATCAAGTCACGATCGTTCAGCTAAAGGTAATTTATACTGTTTCTTTAACAACAATTTTCGTGTCGTTTTGAGATGGGGTACTGCATTGAGGAGCATCCCCTTTCGAACATTTAGAAACTACTAATGTACGTAACTGTAGTAATATTGAAATGATTATACTCTCTATGCCCATAACGCAATTTCTCGAAATATCCCGAGGGTAAAAAATCCAATAACGTTATCGTGTAGGAACGTACACTTTCTATTTCTTTCTGTATCATTACACTCGTTAATTGTAATATTTTTTATTGAAAAGTAGAGATAAAATGTGAGGTCGATGGATAGCGATAGCGATAAAAAACGGTGGTTGTAACCATTGCGGGTACATCGTCGGTCATGGCGAAATGTATATTTTGGTACTCCATGCTCGGTAAACCTGTTATCGCGTCAACAACCAATAACCTAAAATTTTATGATAAGATATGAGGATTAGCGAAGTTGACACATTTTGTTCATTATTTATGTTGATACGAACAAACGAGGTGAAGAAAAATGCGATGTTTTAGTGGCACTTTGTGAAGTGGCATGTTGTAAAAGTTGTCACTTGCGATATTGATTGCCTTATCATAACCTGTGAAATTGACAATTACTCACTTTTTACAAATCTTTTTCGGTGTGTCATGTGGAAAAAAATTCTGAATATTTCATGCGTGACCGTATGTCATAGCCCATATCGCTAGTACGATATCATATGTTTGAAGGATGTTCATAAAACGGTGTTAAAGACCGAAATGCAAAAGATGTATGCGTTTGTACCACAGTTATAAGCGCACCTGACCCGTTGTCTGGAGATCGTGGATTCGGGTCCAACAAAGGCGGATTTTTACTGTGCATTTTTCTCCTATATACAAAGCGTCCCAAAAATGCAATTTTTTCGACTACCTGCTACTAACTCCAAATGTAACAAATATACATGATATGGGTATAAATAGAAAAGCCTGCTATTTCTCTTTAAAAGGGTTATGAAAAATTAAAGTCAATCAACATTTTTCGGAGATATGGATATTTTCCCGAGACAGGTCAAAATGCCATCGGGGCCAAGTTTTAGAATTCCATACCGTGACCCACTTAACAACGACATCGTTCCTGTTCGTGGAGGCGAACTTTGAATTTCAGCAGCGGAGAGTGTTGAGGCGTCTGTGGTGGGTGCAGGATGGGGCACTAGCCCATCGTCTCATAGCTGCGCGAGAGAGTCTTTGGTGATCGCGTGATCGCCCTGAAACATGACATGGAGTGGCCACCTCGTTCCCCAGACCTTACCGCTTGTGACTTTTACTTATGGGGAACCCTAAAATCCATGGTCTACACGACTCCCCCGTGCTGACATGCAAACACCGGGAGACCGAATAACTGCTGAGTTTGAGAGTTGAGGCCGACTCCTGGCGTCGTTCGCAGGTCCCTAGGTGTTATTGCGAGGAGGGCCCACTTGTGCGTGGAGAGGGAGGCCACGTAGAAAAAGTGGGGCCGTAAGCCGTCACACCCTCTTAACACACAAACATGTCAGTGGCACAAAAGAGCCTACATAATTTTTGTATTAATTCATCTTCAAGAAACATAAATCTTGGTCCCGAAGGCATTTTGTCCTGTTTCGGGAAAATACCCATGTCTCTGAAAAATGTTGATTGATTTCAATTTTCATAGCCTATTTTAAGAGAAATAGCCGGTCTTTAATGATACCTATATCATGTATATTCGCTAGATTTTTAATTTGTATAAGGTCGTCAAAAAAATGCATTTTTCTGACGCTCTGTATACAGTCGACTGGGCAACAATTTTCAATGAACAGGAAGGGGGTGTTTGATGTAAGATTTTGCGTTTAAAACGATACCTTATTGAAAAGATAAGATGGACATTTACACAACTTCGCGTATACAAGTTTCTGGTATAGGAGTGGTGACAAACATGAAATATACAGTGAAATAAATCCAGCCAAGAATATGAAGAACGAACCATCGATGTACGAAGACAATGGAGAAGATAAACTGCTTTTGGACGCGGTAATTTATTATTCACTCATTTACAATAATTTATCTTTTTAAGTCTTTGTCGTGGTATTCTATATCAAATCATATTTTCAGTTTGTCAAATGCCGCCGCCTTTTCTCCCGTGCATGACAGTTGAAGCAGTTGATTAAAATCACGTACTGCGATTGCAGGGAAATAATCGATTAGCGTTTCAGCGACACTGACACTTGGCACAGACAGCAGTATTACTGTTTGATATACGGCATGTACACGTAATGTAGGTCTGGCATTAAGTTTTATTCTTCTGGGACATGATATACGATTGAAATCGATAGAGCTTTGTTATAACACGTTTGACCTCGCGGGGCGACCGGTTTTTTTATCTGATAAGGCAACTTTTAGTTGGCAAAACAACAAATTGGCTCTTTGCCCCGATTTCGGCAATTCGACCCGTCAGTGTATTCATATTATATTCTAGATGCGAATGAAGCTAAAGAATTAATCTTATTATTACTTACTTGGATTGTTCGATGAAAAAATTTATTTGTCGAATAGATTTGCATTATAGAGTGAATATAGTACACAGCTCTTAAACTCCCCACCTTTCGATCAATAACGCCGCCTTCACCATTACCGTCGCCAGCAACGCAACCGCCACCACCACTACAAGGCACCGCCTGTATCACCCCAAAACTACCACCACCCTCAACACTACCACCGCCACAACTACAAGCACCACCCATACCACAAGCGTCGTCACTACTACGACCACTACAACTACCACTACCGCACTCCAGACACCACTACAAGCAGCCCCTCCACCATCATCGTCACCACAATCACCACTATCGCCAACACCACTACCATCACCAAAATTGCCATTACAGCCACAACGACTTGGACCACACCCACCACCACAACTATCATCACCACACCTCCCTCTACTGACACGACTGCCAACGTATTATATACCTTTTATCATCTTTTGTCAAAAAACACGTTAATCCCAGTCTCTTCATCCATGGTCAGACATACACTGGACAATGGTCTGACATTCATCAGACAATCGTTACACATACACGCGACAATGGTCAGACATACATCGGAGAACGGTGAGACATACACGGGAGAACGGTCAAGCCGGTCAAACATACTGAGTACAATGGTCAGCATGCTTCAGACAATGGTCAGACATGCTTCAGACAATGGTCAGACATGCTTCAGACAATGGTCAGACATGCTTCAGACAATGGTCAGACATGCCCCGTAGAACGGTCAAGCATACAGCGAACACTATTCAGACATACATTGGATAATGGTCAGACATTTTGTATATTTCAGAGTAGATTACTGACGACCAGGACATAATCGCCGGCATTATTCGCGTATTTTTCATCCGTAGCCGCGAGCAAGCGACTCATTAATTAGTAATTTTTCTCATTTTATTTACATCCTCGCGACACAGCCTTCGGTAATCCAACGACTTCATAATACTGCGCTGTGTCACATGGCCTCGAGACAAATATTCGCCACGAGATAAAAAGACATATTTCAATGTACTATATGAAGTAAGTATCAACAAGCAAATAATGATATACTGCTACGTAAAAACTAGCCAACGTATGTATGTCCTTGTCTGGGAAAAACGTTGCGTCCGTCATCATTGAAATCTTACGAAGTTAACCCAGATCGTCATTGGGGAGTCAGTGAGTATGATTAGACTCGTTTATTCTGGTTCGGGGAGCACTGAAGTATGCAGCTGAATCTCGGTTCGTCTATTCACGCCACTAGCTCCAAAAGTTCCGAATGCTAACGTACTAGGTTCACATGTCATATACCGCTCAATTTGTGATTATTGTTAATTTTTGGTGTCACGTGAGATGGCGAGACAGCGGAAAGTTTAGCGCCATGAGAGGAGATGCAATCGACATCCGAAACACAGCCACCCCAGGTGGAAGCCTATACTTAACTACTGTATAGCGGCTACCCAGACTCACTGGGCAGTCAGAAGTTCGGCTTCTTGTCAGAAAAACACCACACGTCGTATATTTTCCAGAACGGGGGCTCAAACCAGAGTATCCTGTATTCAAGTACTTAAACTGGAGTATCACACCTTCTCCCTTCTCACACAGAGACAAAGAGTCGAATAACGTTCATCCCAGTCTCTCCGTTAATGTTCAGACATACACTGGACAATGGTCAGACATGCAACAGACAATGGTTAGACATATATCAGAGAACGGTCTGACATACACCGGAGAACGGCAAGCCAGTCAAGCGTACTGAGAACAATGGTCAGACATGCACCAGACAATGGTCAGACATGCATAAGACAATGGTCAGACATGCACCGGAGAACGGTCAGGCATGCAGAGAACAATAGTCAGACATACATCGGAGAACGGTCAAGAGAACAATAGTCAAACATACATCAGACAATGGTCAGACATACATTGGATAGAGGTCAGATATACACCCGACAATAGTCAAGCATACATCGGAGAACGGTCAAGAGAACAATGGTCAAATATACGTCATCAATGGTCAGACACACTGAACAAGGGGCAGACCGCGTACACATTGTAATATATCGTTATCTGCGTACGGATTTCAGCGTATTTTATAACTATGTGCTCTACCTCGTAATTATTTTTGTCTATTGTATGCTGTGACAGTGTAGGGTATAGACACAAGAACACAAGAATCGGATGACTTAAAGCTGTTTTCACAGGTCGAGTAACCGATGCGTTTTACTTTCCAGTACCTAAGGGCGGACAAAGGACGGATCATATTAGTTTTTCATACGCGAAAAAGCGAAGAAACAGGCCGATTTTATTCGGTATGTCGTATATCAGATCAAATAACCACGCCCTAATGTAGGTCGGAGTGAAAATCAAATATTTAGAAATGGGGCAAAAGTGTACGGCTTTTTATACACATCTAGTGTGATTTACCATTATACATCATCAAAACACGAAGAGCGATATTAATCTAAAAATACAAATTCTCCCTTAAATGCCATACTTGTGTGATTGTTTACTGGTCTATGTACAGTGTGTTATTAACATTTTCGTTGATTTATTACGTCTGATGTTTTCGACAAAGATTTTCTCATAACGAACGTAGAAACTGTTCCTTTTGGATTCTAGAGAGACAAAAAATTAAGACTTTATTAACCTCGCTGCACTATCCTCTTATGATGACTTTGGCGATCGTGAAAAAGACAACAAATATCGTGGGTATTTATGGCATCAAGGCCACAAGTTATCGAATGACTGTTTTTCAATGCATCATTGTTCATAAAAATTCATACAGTTAAAAATCACCATATTAGAGACGACAGGGTCGGAACTATTGTGATTTCAATGACAATAAAAGTCGTCGCCTTTTATACTGGGCTCTTTATGCGCACGTGATGTTTCTTTCCACTCAGCCAGAAAGTTGACATCATCCCTTTACCCTGGTGAAGCGTAAGACATTAAATAATGACTACAGTGTCTAATGAAATATATTATTTTTATATATTATATAAAATAACTATTGTTAAATGTATACTATCTTAACTAATTTACCTGGCAATTTTTAATATTAAAATATAAGTCATATATTATTATCACTGATGCGACAAGTTGCTTACTAGGTAAGGGACACAATAACAACCAACCCAAAATTTATATAATACATTACCTCCCTTCTACCTGCGTCCTTCATTTATTACCTACCTTTTCCTTAAATGTCGTGTAGAATGAACATAATTCTATACTTAATCCGGCGACATATTCACGATATACCCCGAGTTCATAGTCATAATGATGTGGTTAACCTTTTTGAATTAACAAATAGAGTTACGTACCTTTATGTGCATGGGATCGCGAGGACATAGTTGATACAACGTGTTCGAAGATTTCGCTAAAATATCACTGGTTGAGTCGCTCACGTGGATTCTGGAATCTGTCGGCATACACGTCAGTTGATCGTTCGAGTATACCATTACTATCATTATTAAATAAAAACGAATTAATCACCATGCCTGAATCTGCCGCAATATTGAAAATTAGCTAACAACATAATGTGAATGCGATGGTAATTAGGATAGCCAATGTGCTTCTAAATAGCTGGAGAGAAATGCACAGGGAAAAACCTATCCCCCTGATGGGACTCGAACCCACGGTGTCTCCACGGTTATCTGGGGGTCGTGGGTTCG
>WURV02175634.1:0-13842 GCA_011762755.2 Epimenia babai
TATCTTACAGGACGATTAGCATAAGCATGTAAGATTTCAAGATTTGAGATAGACCCCGTCCGTCCCGTCCGCCCCGCATGCAGTGGAAATTGGAAATATCCGTCCGCCCCGTCCGTCCCGTGTGCAGTGGAAATTGCGCCTAACATTCATACATAGCATACAACAGCGACTAGCGTAGCTCTTCACCGGTACTTACTGATGGTTAGATAAACCATGCGTTAATATTTCATCATGTATAATATATATACTAATCATAAAGAAACATCCACTCTCGTGAGTTCAACTATGTGACTATCGGTGGACATATTCTAAACAATTATCATGATTGTTGTCATGCTCAGTTGAAAGCCAGCCAAATACAATATTATCGTCATGCTGGCTTTTCGTGTTTCAATGTGGCTACGATAAGCTGACATCATGGTGTCAATATCACACCGAACATTAACGGGTGGGGGGTACCCAAGTGGTTCATAACTAACAGGAGAGAAATATACCGAAAAAAAAATTCGGAAAAAACCTCGTCTTTGGTGAGGTTGGGACCCACAGTCCTCAGATAACCGGTTCAACTACCATCTGTGAGTTACCACGGCAGACTTCCACGCATTTCCGTTTTAACGCAACTTAGAGCACGCACTGATATATAAAAGTATGTTCCACGTATTGTCATTCTTTCATCACCACTTGATATTGAAAAGTTTACAATGCTACAAATCGCCAGGTGGATGCACCAAATACTCAAGAGTCCTGGACAAGAATTCTTCTATACATACGACCAGAAAGAAATGCATAATAAAAACTTTGTCTTTGGCGGGACCTTACCGGAAAGAGCACAAGACCGGTTATGTGGAAGTCCTGAGTTCTGTTCCTACTCCAGGCAAGGTTTTTCTATGATTTTCTCTCCACTTATTCCTAAAACCACAATGGCTACTCCCATCAACATCTATATTTATATATATAATGCTGTGCTTGATCATACACAAAAGATCATCAAACTAGAGCGGATGTTTCTTTTTGACGCTATATTCGATACGTAACGATCTAACAGTAACAACTTCTGCGCATGTCCATACACAAATTCCCTAGACGAAAAACTAAGATACATGCTACTGACTGAACAGAATGTACTATCATACACGTATAACCAAAAGCTTACTTGAATATGTGTATCACTGCATTATTACAACAGACAATTATGTATGAGGTTATTTTAACAGTGCCAATGTAAGAACATACATCAACCTAATGGAATAATTATGCACATCTTTGTATGGTACAACAAGAGTTGGTACAGTACCTTGCAATGGTATTAAAAGTAAGGTCAACGAGGTCATCGTAGCTTGACTATAGCATAATATACAGTCCAGCAAATGAGGCATGTGTCTCAAAAGCCTAATAAGGTATTGGTTAACTGAGTTAGAATAGAGATACTGTACATATTATCAGACATATTGAAATTTGAATACAATTTGATTTATACAAGAGCATTTAAATCTAGCCAAGATATCCCAATTACGTCATTGGCCCTCCGCTCGCTTAAGGTGTCTGTACACTATCACATTATTGCATGCAACAGTGCAAGCCAAATGTGTCAAATCTGCTTAAAAAATCCTTCACACAGTGTCCACACTCTGCAATCAACATTGCAAGCGTTGTACGCATTCTTGCAGTCATGTGACAGACTAGGATAGGCGAGAAAAAATGTTTGCTCAATTTATTTAAACCAATATCTGGATCTGAATGAATTAATACGAAGAACCTATTAACGGTGACTTGTGTCTACAAATTAACTTTAAACTGTGAATATGATGTAGTACTTAAAGAATTAAGCTTGGCATTAGTCAATTATATAATCAGTGTAAAAAAGCTGTTTTCATTGATTAAAGCTGATTTCCATGATTAAAGTTCCATTTTCATGCCATTTAAAAAAATAATTGTGGAACGATAAAATCAGCTTTATTCGTGATTCGTGAAATGAAACAGCGCCATTAACCGGACGTAGATTATCTCATCTTTCATTGGTCACAGGTTGCAACGCGCCGTCACAGTTAAATGAAGGATAGAACACGCGTCAACACCGCAATCGGCATGTTGGCGCCTATAGATTGTTCGCTATATTAGCCAGATACATCGCAAAACGTATTTGAAGACGGATTGCATGCAATAATTTGATAGTGTAAAGGCTGCACCTTTAGTGTACCTTTAGTGCTGCAAACACTAACACGTGCGATTGTTGACTGGAAGGTGCACAGTTACCTCGAGATGTGAACGGATACTGAATCTTTAAAAATCTCAACGGACCATCGTTGGCAACGGTTATCACAGATTTCGGGTCATGGAAGTGCGAGTTAACCCATCACCCAATCTCGTACGCTTAGATCGCTTCAGTGGGCAACCTTGGCATGAAATTATCGAGCAAATACAAGCAGGTATAAGTACAAACATCGGGCTAAACCTTTGTATTCAATGCCTCTTCCTTGTATTACGCACCTCATCATCAACAGCTTCGCTACAACCGTGACATTATCTTCGTACGTGAATTGTCATCTTACAAATCAAAAAACGATTGATGTGTAATCAGACACTGGTTTGCAAGGCACTGTAAATAAAAATTTCCCATACCTTATGCGAATAATTATTATAGACGCTAGATATTTATTTGTTGCGGTCAAATGTCATCTATAGATGCGTGTATTTCTTCATCGTCTATGTAGCCGATGTAGACGAGAACTATACACACCCAGACAAGCATGTGGGTGAGGCAGCCACTGATATGGATTAACAAACCAAAGTGTGACATGTGGAGTCGCGTGCGCAGAACGAAAATTGTGTGGATGAAGGTCGTTGAGCCAACCGTCAGAATGAGGGCAGCCATTCCCAATGCGCCTACAACATCAATACATTGAGTGACGTTAATCCATACATGCCTACTGACCCTTCAATAGTACTACATGAAACCTTTAGTCATACATGTATACATTCCGACATATCTACCTACCTACCTACCGACCAACTGACCTACCTACCTACATACATACCTACCTACTGTCCGACTTACATACATACATATCTACATATATACCTACCTACCAACCAACCGACCTACTTACTTACCTACCTACATACATACCTACCGACTTACATACATACATACCTACATATCTACCTACCTACCAACCGACCGACCTCCCTCCATACCTACCGACTTACATACATACATACATACATAATCCACCTTCAACAATTATACATTATGATGTTAGTCTATACATGCCCAATGCACCTTCTCTATTCATATCCAAAAAAATTAATCTGTGGACATTTTTCTTGAGTTACATTTGTTTCATGTGACAAACACTAACACAGGTAGTAAGACCAGAACCCATCACCCACTTAATAGTGATGCGGTGTTTTAAACATGTAATCTTTTTGTTTTAACCTCACCAAGGTATTATTTTACCTACATTAGATTGTGACTGATAATACTGACCTGTTAACACCAAAGTATTGAGATCAGTGACGAGTTCAAGAATATCGCCCAACAGGTACTTATGGACTAATATAACTACGCTGACTTATACATACTTCCAATATCAATGTCACTGGCGTTTTGACAAGATGCTGACCACAAAATATTTACGATCATCATTGTCTCAACAATAGAATGGAATCTGCGATGTAAAACTTTATAAAATGTAAATAGAAAATGTACAGTGAATGTTGGGTAACTTACACTCCCCGGCAATCTGCATCATGGGGCCCGTTGCTTCAGCCATCATGGCCACACCCAGGACTGTAGTCAGGTAAGTATTACGGCACCATGACAGGTAACCTGCGTGTGGCACAATACGCACGGCTGGCTAATATATAATTAAGAGGGTTAAACACAAAGCACAAAGGTTAACACAGGGCACAACAGGTTCAACCTAGAGCACAGCTGTTAACATAATTACAATAGGTTTAATGCAAAGGGCAATGGTTAAACACAAAGCATAACAACTAAAACAAAAGCAAAGTGTTTAAACACAAAGCCCAATGGTTAAACACAAAGCCTAATAGTTAAACACAAAGCAAAAACACATAAGCGCATAGCAAAACAGTTAAACACAAAGTACAACAGTTAAGAACAAGGCATAACACTAAAACAGTAAAAATAATGCACAAAAGTTAAACCAAAAGCACATTGTGTAATCACAAAGCCCAATGGTTAAACACAAAGCCTAAAAGTTAAACGCAAAGCTAAAATAGTTAAGCACATAACAAAACAGTTAAACACAAAGTACAATAAACACAAAGCATAGTAGTTAATCAAACAGGTTTTATATAAAGAACAGTTGAACGCAAAATACAATGGTTAAACACAAAGCACACAAATGCAACTCAATAGACCAATAAAAACGTGTGAATGCCACAGATGTATTAGGTGTGACAGGTGTTACAAAATATTTGATCTGATAGTTAATATTTAATGGATACCAAATACAAGATTGTGAATTCCCTTCATATGACATGCAGGGGAAAAGTCTTATATAACAATTTCATTATTGACACACTTACTGTTTTCATTGGCGAGTCTGATCATCTGAAAAACATGGGTGTATAAAGCTACACTGATCTCTGCTCTGATATGTCATTTAGGTTCACAAGATATATTCAGGTACTTGAAAAAGACCAATAAAAAATCTTTTAGCATTTGTACTTGATGAATATTTATAATATTTTAATACTTTCAGATGGTATAGTCATTCACTAAGGTAACATAATACAGGTTTTATGTATTGACATTCAACTAGAACAATGACACTCAGTTATCTGAGATATCTACTACAGTAGATGAAGACATAATATATAAATATCTATAAAAACCATTTACGGCAATATTGATGAAGCTACTGAGATGATCTCATAACTCACCCAGCCACTATCTGATGTGCGTACAGCTGTGAGATGTTGCTTTACACGTTCATCAACCTGCAAGTTATCATCTGACAAGGCTTTCTGGGCATCGGTGTACCGCATCATGGCTTTGGCATCACCCTTGTAAGACGCAACATTTGCAATAAATAGCGAGCTCGTTGTGTGCCATAAATCACATGACAATTTACTGGTTCTCCACCGAGGATAACTAATAGATCTTGGTGCAACTCGAACCGATGGTACGTGTAATTTTGATCTGCATATATGAAACAACGGCTTCGCTGATTGGCGAGAATATAACCGGGTGCTGGTCTCTAGGGCATGGTTAACTGTGCTTTTGGAGAGTTGCAGGCGTAACGTATAGCAGACAGAAGTTTGTAACAGTCTCAGAGTCCGCATGTAATTCATCGTACATTCGTTGACCTTGCTACTTTCTAACTCTTATTTCATCTGCAAAGAAAATAATGACTAAATAATGCCTTAGGTTAAGTTAGACATAGACTCAGCAGGTATATAATGTTTAATTTAATAGCCAATTGAAATTACATAAAATGCAAAAAGTCAAAATTATCCCATCAAAATGATACTGAGAGACAACAGTCTGTTTTTTCCATCTCGATAAGCGGTACAATATTATAAATTTATAACATTACAAATACAGAGGGTCCTCGACTTACGTCGTTGATTGTAATGTCTTACTGATCGAGCTACTACTAGAGTACAGTACCTTGAATGTTGCCTAGTATTATATGAAAGAATGATAAAACGAAAGGAATGTCATTTATTATCGTCATCAACGCTAACGAGTCTCAGCGAGTCAGCGACACCGACGCATTCCGCAGTGTCGTATTAGTGAACGCTTAATGGCTGTCTGGCAGACTGTGAGTGTCCTGTCGAGCGTCGTGTCAACACTCGGCATTAGTTTAGTGACAACTCATTTTAATACAAATTTTACAATTTATCCAGTACATATATATTTAGAGCGCAGTGAACTAGTACGATCCGCCCGCCGGTGTACCGCCACGAGCTCATCACTCAGTACGGTACCGGTATATATAAATTATAATATATTCTAATCTAACGCTATTATTATTATTTATAGTGGCTCTTTTTATTTGCTAACCCGAATCATAAGCCGAATCCCACTAGTTCACTGAGCTTTAGTCCGTATTTACCAGAGTTGGACAGAGTATTTTGGGTGCAAACTACAGCCTTCACGAACTACTGAAATCAGTGTCACACTGTCACTGCGTGACAGTGTCGCTCTCGAAAGTACGTTGAATCCAAATCGGATATACCTGTCAATCATCTCATGGTGCGACTAATAACCTGTGGCACCACACTATGGCCGTTACGAAATTAATACGGTGTGTGTGTGTTTTGCGAAAAACAATTTAGAAAACAAATTTTTAACTGCCATAACCTTATACCTACATAACAAGTTGAAAAGTAACAATGGCTTAGAGACTGACGACCTTTATCGAAACAATAATCGTCGACAATGTCTAAGACAAGTGGGTTTTAATGCACTTGACTTTAGCCGCATTTATACTATCAAATCGGCTTAATGATTGGGGTAGCCTATGTGGCTCTTTGAATAGCGGTGAAATGCACAGAAAAACCCTATTCATCTTGGACTCAGATAACCGGTCGTGCGCTCCCAACTGAGCTACAGGGGCAAGCTTTCTCCTGCGCTTTTAGGTATTTGACACCGTTTTTGAGAACACCTGTTATTTAAAGTCCGTATATCATGCCAGCGATAGACACAGATATCTATAACCAGCATGATGGAATGTCAATTGATTGGCTGACTTTTGCGGTGTTTTCTCCAAGAGGTTTTCTTTCTGTGCATTTCTTTCCAGCTCTTTAAAGAACCGCATTGGCTACCGATTAGCATCAATTTAATATAGAAAACACCGCGAAAATCAGCCAATCAATTTACAGTCCATCAGTCTATAATAGTAAATGGCTAGTTACAATGGGATGACGACATAGTGGGGACGTAAGTGACTTAGAGACCATCAAGAGCATCTGAAACAGCACCACGACAAAGTGAAAACGCCCTAACAGAACCAAACTGCAAGGGGTACACAGACTCCCATGGGCACAGGGGTTCAGGGCGTTTTCTGCCCGAACAACGCTACATGTAGTATACTGACTAGAGCGGGAATTGAACCAGGGTCATCTGGATTCAAAGTCAAACACTAACCACGACGCTAACTGTCCCATTTCCGCTACACAGGTATTACCTTACATTTTGAAAATGTAATAAGTCCATACAAAGGAGACATCCACTTACTGAGCATAACGTAAGCAAGGGAAGGTTATAAACCCAGCACAGAGTTAACGAATTTTACACGGATTTTACGCTGTGACACGAACGTACTGTCGTAATTTGACATTTTTCTTTCATCGGCTGTCATTATAAAAATTTGATTTTTCTTTCTTCCACATTTAGTTAATAAACATGCAAAGTGTATGCGTTGTATTAAAACGAACTCCGCGATTTTATCCTCCTTATGCAATTGTTAACTAACTATATTTACATTCTGCCTGATACGCTACATTAACTTTAATCTATTTCCGAGTATAAAAAAGAACGCAGAGAACGATCAAGATCGCGAACAATTGTTTTTTTTTCTGTTAAATAAGTGACACTCGTCCACATGGAAAGTATTACATAGGAATGTGAGCATCGCCAAAATGTTAAATCAATATGTAAATTCAAATGTCAGCGACGCCAATATCTTTCAGTCTAATCTCTTGTCTGACAGTCGAACGCTAAAATACGCTGAAGACCATTAGTCGGTGGGGGGACCTCTATTTTGCAGATCTACCTAGACATGGTGTTCGTCTTGGTTTCTGTTGTCATGCCTAAAATTCTCACCTTTGCAGCCTGTTCGAATCCACGCCCAACAGTAGTCTTTACGTTAGGCTTAAACACATCAAACCGTTAACGCGACAAACTTGGTCCAAACACATTACACCGTCAACGTGACAATGTGACGTGAATAATCGCTAATTGTTATTTCTTTGTCAACGTCAGAAGACTCACGACGACTTCTACTTATGAAAAAGTGAAAAAGCTGCGAGCCAATCACAACGGAGCTAGATTGCAGGTCTGCAAGGATGGAAACGCAATACCGGAATTTTATGCAATCTTTCACCTTCCCGCTGCATTGACAGTGCAATGCATTCCACTCTTTAGCCCCTCACGAACAATAAATGAGCTCGTTTCGTTTAATGTGCCGATACTCTGCTGACTGTCACATAGCTGCGGTTATTTCGTCGATTAAGTGGCTCAATCATCATCAATTTTATTATCAATTAATTGACATCAATTGACGATAAAACATCATATCTGGGCCGCTTAATTTCCCATTTCTGACAAGCGTGCCTTCTCCATTTCCGGATCAAAGTTCTGGACGCTCTCGCAATAACACATCGCAAATTTCCTGCGGGCCATTGCAACTTCTAAAACTATTGTTAACAGAGTATATTTATAGTTTTGCAGGCATATGAAAATATATTTTCAATCATTTTACTTTTGTTACCTATAAATATTGCAATGCCATTTTAACCTCTAAAAACTATAGTTAACAGAGTATATTTGTAGTTTTGTAGGCATATTGAAATACATTTTTAATCATTTAATTTTTAAATATTGCAGTTTTTTCGTTTGTATACAATCAATTTTTTATCTTAAATATTTCAGCTTTTGGATATTTTCGCAATGAAAATGTTATGGGAAGTTTTACTGAATTAATTTTTATTCATAGAAATTATATTTATATATTACATCATTTATTACAATAGTTTTACTGTGATAAAAGACCATATACAGGGCTATATAAATTTAACTTTACACCACATCACATAATTTGTGATTGTCAAAAATTCGACCTTAAATGGATTTGATAAATCGAGAACTACAACACAGTTATCATAAGACAGAGAGGCAAGGTTACTAAAATGAATTTATTGATTTTGACATCCAAGTTGAAAAAGTAATGAATTAAAACATAGTCCATCTGGTCACTATGTACTATTACATTTCCGTCTGAACTAAAAGCCTCTTTGTTTAACAGAGCATACCAAAATTATACTGTTCAACAGACATATATATATTTATCATTTTAGAACATCTTCCAATTTTAATTTGTTTTATCATTTTACCATTTGGCAGTGTATATTTTATCGAAGGGTATTTTAATATATTTATATCCTTCTAAAGCGCAGTTGAGAATCTATGGGACTGAGCATGCGCTATAAAAATGATTACAGTATATTACATTACAAGTTATCTAACTTCCTTGTCCCCAAATAATTGTCCAGCAAAAATTAGTTTTTGAATTCACGTGTATATAAGCTTTAATTACATTATTTTTTGGAGTAGCCAAGTCCACATTCAGCCTTTACATGCACTGCTATGGCATCAGTATGGATGCTCTGACAAAAACACTACATATAGAACAAATAATCCGCATTGAAAAGATAAAACGTCATAGCAAATGACCAAAATCAATATCCTTTTGAATAGCAAAATTAATTACTAATTAGGCTATAGAAGTTTTTGTGACAATGCAGGTGCAACAAGGTAAATGCTGCAGTGTTACACACATAATTGTTATGTGTCTACCTACTTTAATGTTGCTACCGCAATGTAGATAACATAAGAATTCGCTGTATTTTTAACCGATATATCCATCCAGTCATTGCAATGTAAGCCTAAACGCACGCTTTATTATATAATACATTTATAATACAGTTAATGCTCCGAGAGCTGAAATTTAATTGCAAACCAAAATGTTTAGGATAGGTAATGCTCCATTCAGAAATTCCATTTTTCTAGCTTCTGCAATACTTCGTTTAACCAGTCCTATCTATTACGGAGGTACTCCATGTTGGGTAGGAAAAGAGCAGGTGGGATGACAAAGCCCAGCATTATGATTGATCCTCCAATCACGAGCTCCTGAAACACGAACACGTCATTGCAGATTGGTGTTTCAATATAATGAAATGTGTCTATATCTAAAGGTATGTCATTTTAATTTATGCAGTGAGCGCCTATAAACGTTATATTCATAAGTAATGCGAATAATGTCACAAATTAGATAGCAGTACTTTTCATCCAGGGCACTGACTACGAATAAAAAGATTATTATATATGAGCCAACAAATGTTGGAACACTCGCCCCACTCAACTTCGACTGTGGAAAACTTGATCCAGACTACTTGACCCGGAATACTCGACCTCCCTCTGGCGATTCAGAACACTCGCCCCAGAATACACTCGGCCCATCCAGTGGAATACTTGACCCGCTTCAAGCGCGCTGCCGCTAGGGCGTACGCGCGCATTACATCTTTAATGTGACTGTCCAATGTAAATATGACCGCCCGGCTGCAAGTTTGTGATCGTACAAGTTTTCTATCACTACAATCACACCACAATATCTTGAAATCAAACTCGTGTATGATCTTCGTATGTAAAAATCGATTATTTTGAAGTAGATATTTAAAGTATATATAAGGGGAGAATTTTTAATATAATAATCACTCTAATCAATTGCTTTCTTACTGTGATCATCATTGATATTACTCTATACTACTCTCCATAATGAAGTTGTGCCGATAGCAGCGGAAATCCACTCTGTCAAAACAGCAACAACTGTCAGAATCATGGCAGGTGAACCATGAACGGAACATCACCACATTGCAGTAAAGTGGTATCTGGTTGGTGTTTGGGATTGTCTTGTAATATAATTGTATATATATTGTATGAATGGCCTATCTTTTCTATTATTCGTTGTATTTTATATTCATTGTCAGGCAATATTTGTTTGATTATGTCTTTGTGTATTATGTATTGTATTACTTTCATAGTCTATTATTCATCATATTTTATGTTTTTCGTACATTATATCCATATTTCTTAGTACATAATGTTGTAATTAATTTGCTTTTGTCAAATCATTTTTTTATTACATTTCTCCGATCGTTACTCAATTTCCCACCGTTTCGTGCACATATATCAATACAGTGCACGCTTGGTCGAGTATTCTAGGTTGACTATTCTGGGTCGAGTTTTTTTTCGTATAGGTCCAATACTATAACATTGGCCGAGTATTCTGGGTCGAGAAATGAGTGGGTTGAGCTAACTATCATACTTGTAGGTTGTAATCCAATAAACGAGACTCTGATTCTGATCTTTACAGTGCATACGTCGCGCTTTGAGTATTATCGCACTTTGCAAGAGACAGAACAGAAGACATGTAGAAACAAAAGACACTGTAGGGGTATATTTATGTACGGTTTGATCAAGAGTCACAGCGGAATCAGCCCAGACAACATTTCTAATAATGTAGTAAATATGCGGTTTATGTTAAAAACTACTTGAGTATTACAAATTTATTAGTAAAAAAGAGAAATCGATTTTGTCCGCTTGTCCGATATCACTTTCTGTCCGTTGTCACGAAACGTAAAAGATAAATTCACTATACTGCATAATATATTTGAAGCACGTACTTTGGTGGTTAGTTTATTTTTAGCAGGTCCATGGATATAGGTTGCGCTCTGATTTGTGAAAATCTTCACAATCCGTCCCGTTGTAGGACCAGCTCCTCTCAAAACAGCTGACATACTCATAGCGAAGATCCTCAAGGTGAAGTGGGAAGAAAGATGGCAGAAATTTGTTAATTTACCCATATACACCGTTGTGTGTAACTTACTGTATTCATTCTTATACTTGTATCCATTTCTGACACCCGCCTTATGTTGCTCTGATTAGTGCCGTAAAAGTGTGTGTTTAAGCTTTGATGATATTTGGGTATGGTTGTTGAAACACAAGCTAATTTGCATACATTGTGAATCTTCTCTTCAGCTATGGTTCTATAGCCTAGTTTCTTTAGGTTTTAATGCCTTACGATCTACAATGCAAAATGCGTTCTATGACGTGATATAAATCACATTCGCATGATAGATATTCAGGAAATCATTATGTTTAATTTATTTAGTTTAGTGAATGGTCGCTGTTATAGTAGCATTTCTAGTTCATTTCTTATTTTATTATTCGTCTTGGGTTTTCTAATGTATATACATATCAGTATTACTAATTTGCTTCAAGAACAGCTACTAAACCTTATCGATTTGAAAATATAAACACTAAAACCACCAACAGCTTTACTGCCAAGGAAAAATTTGGGAGCAACCATAGGACTGCGTATAATTCTTTGGGTAAGTAGTTCAAGATATATGAACAGACCACAAAACAACCGGAACTGATAAATAAAATGTTTAACGCGAAAATGTCTTTGGACCTCTATTTTAGGTAACCGATTTTCGTGTCTAAAACTATAGAACGCAGTTTTTAAATCTTTAACGATGCCGAGAAAATAATGCTGTTGATCATGATATAATAGGGTACTTAATATTAAGTTACTATGAATTTTTATGATATTGACACTCACTGACCGTAATAATGTTAATTAAAGTTGACTTAATTATTACCACCTACAATCTTAATTTATAAGTTATATTAAATACACAGAATTTTTACAAATCACATAACAACATACATCCAGTACAAAATGATTTTATTGATAACAGTATTTGATATAGTATTTTATGCCAAATCATATAAATCGAATTTTTAATCAAATCAGTGTCCGGAATATGGCGGGGGTCATGGTATATAGAACTTCATCTCTTGATCAATTCGATACATTATATTGTGTGGATGAATGATTTGAATTGATTCAAAAGAGTCAGTGGTTTATAAATGAGTTTATTAACAATGAAGCATGAACATTATTAAACCTAATAGTGAATAGTGCGCTCATAACCAGAATGTAAATTGTAGACATGATTCACTTTTGTTGCTGTTCATTATTCATAATACAGTATGTCATATCAAGTAGTAATGTAGTCGATATCTATATAATAGTAATATAAGCTGTGTTTGCTCACTTATTACAGTGAAACCCTGAAGAAATTATAGAGTTCTGACACATGGCCTCAAATCAGTCGATACAAGGGGACATCATACACCTCAATGTTGGGGGAACAAGGTGAATTTATGCCAACATTTCTTAGAACATATACATATAAATTGATGAATTTATATTGCCACTTTTAAATAAGTCTTACAGCCTAAATAACTTTTAGTTAGTTTTATAAAGTTGGTGTTGTCCTTTATTTTTTGTTTTGAATGTGTTTATTCTAGATTCTGAAATAGCCCATATTTTGAATTTGCACTTTTCATGTCTTATATATAATTTCATCTGGCGACAAGTATATGGCAACCATCGTTTGAAACTTGATAAAATGAGTGTCTGTTAGCTATACTTTTCAATTTCAAGTCCAACCTCGCAACGTTTAAAACTGGCGACTCTGTTATAGACTTAATTATGCTATATACAGCCCAAAAATTTCTATTATAGTCTGTTCTGTGTATAGTATTCTCTATAATACATTTCACAGATTTTCTACTTCGCGGCAGACTCTCACATGGGTCACAGACACGTTCTTTACGAGTTTGCTAAGTGGTCGTATTTCAAGCACGAGGGATGAACACAAAGCTGTGAGATGCCGTTACCGCATTGAAATTTTGAATTATTTTAATATACTTTCCGGCAGTCGTTTCGTATTGGAATGGACTCCCAATATCTGTCACAAGCACCGCTAAGGTTGCAACATTCCAACATGGGCTCATGAGCTTAAGGCTCACATTATGAGACTGGACCCTCTGTGCTTTTATTGCCCTCACACTCATCTGATATTAAAATTTCTTTTTTTTCTTTATTATTTATTCTTATTTTTCCAACTTAGTTTTTACTACATGTCTTCTGTGTCTTTCTTTTGCAAAGTGTGATAATACTAGCAGCGCGAGGTATGTATACTTTTCCAAATTATGCCCACGCCTATATATAT
>WURV02175645.1:0-30711 GCA_011762755.2 Epimenia babai
GTCATCTCTCATCACCCAATTTGATCACAGCTGAGAGCTTCTCAAAAGCTCCTTGAGAGATGTGATAGATCTTTAGGTGCGGGCGAGGTGATACCCTCAGGCACCCACGACAACCGAAGGTGGAGAACGGAATGAAGTCAGTAGATCGCTCTCCCTGAATTACATGTAGGGAAAAGTAGGGTATCCACGCCTATCGAGCTGGTCTCAAACAGCATCAAAACTGCGCTCAGTTTTCTCAGGATTCAGTTTGTCTCCCCTTCTTGAGCTCGAATCTGGCGCTGAGGCAACAGTCAAGGTAGCGCTTTCTTAAGCTACCTTACCCATGACTGACTCTCAGACATTCGCCTGTGCGTCTCTTATCGCTCTCTCCGCTTGCGGAGGCGAAACAAGCCCCGCGCTAGTATCCAACGGAGATCCCCGAAACACAGGAGGCTCGTCGAGCGCAACTGGAGGCTCCGATTCTGGTGGAAGTTCCACGGGAGGTGACAGCTCGACAGGCGGCAGCGACCCCTCTTGTCCCGGGAACTTTGATGGTCCCGATTGTGACGAATGCACCACCGGGTACACCGGCGACGAATGCGACGAATGCGCTCCTGGCTACGACGATTCATTTGTCGGCCAGGGGTGCCGAAACGAATATGCCGCTCAATGCGATCCATTTGCGGTTCCTGAAGGCGCTCTCCCCATCCTCGGTCCCAAGCCGATCAGCTACACCGATGCGGACGGCTGGAGCGATCCAGGCCCATGCGACTACACCTGCGCTCCTGGTTGGACCGGCGACGAATGCGAAAATGCTCCGGTGACTCCTGTGAGCACGAACGGCCACCTAGCAGTCATGGGAGCTAACTTGGTCAACGACAAGGGACAGCCGGTCCAGCTCAAAGGTGTGAGCACCCATTGGTTGAATTGGGCCGATGGCGACAACTACGAGACAAACCTCACCGCGCTGTCTTGGATGCGCGAGGATTGGAACCTGAGCGTCATTCGAGCCGCAATGGGTGTCGAGGAATCGGGCGGGTACCTCGACGGCTCAGACGGCGAGATGGCAATGCTTCGAGACATCGACGACATCGTGAACAACGCGGTGACCGCTGGCGTCTACGTCATCATCGACTTTCACACACACCACGCGCACAATTACAAAACGGAGGCGATCAGCTTCTTCGAAGAGATGGTTGCTCTCTACGGACACCTGCCCAACGTCCTTTACGAGACGTACAACGAACCCCAGGGCATCAACTGGAGCGGTCCTGGCGGCCTGAAGGCCTATCACCAAGAGCTCGTTGACGCGATCCGAGCCAAGGAGCTCTCCGAAGGGATCGCCAATCCAGCCGTGATCATTCAAGGTACACCCAACTGGGGTGCGAATCCGGACGACGTCATCGGAGACGAAGTCACGGGAAGCAATTTGATGTACACCGTGCACTTTTACGCGTGCGACCACACGGACGACGTACTGCCAAGAGCGCAAGCAACCCACACCGCCGGCGTGCCCGTTTTCATCACCGAGTGGGGGGCAACAGACTTTCGTGGCGGACAGGGGGGCACAGCCGCCTGCACGGCACAAGCTGACCAGTGGCACACTTGGATGAACGCCAACGACATTGGTTGGGCCGCCTGGAAGCTCGATGATTGCGATTTCGAGATTTCCCAGGCTGGCGCTCCCTACTTCGGACGAGCAGACACCTCCTGCTTGTTGAAGAGAGATGCCGATCCGGATGGGCCATGGACCACGGCAGATTTCCAGGGCCACGGCGCTTACGTCTTCGACAAGATGAAGGACTAAAGCACGACTTTCAGACGACTCACCTAGGGCAGGTGCCAGGTTGGACGAGTCGCCTTCTATCGATAGATTGGAGGACATGGGTGGGGCATGCTCCTAGTCTCTCCAACACTCGCTGCTGTCGGCGCCCTTGCGCTGATTGTCCTCGTTCCATCAACCGGGTTCGCTTGTGGAGCCTCCGCTGGCTCCGGTGGAGTGGCCGTTTGCACGCTGGAAGATATCCGGGAGAAAGCTCGCAAGAAGTTTCGAGTGGGTAGTACCTACGCCTTCAGCTCGACGAAAATCGTGTTCTCGAGCAACGCGTGGGAAGACCGAGAAAAGTTCACCCAGGAACGTCACGCCGCCCTTGGAACCTTTGAATGGCGAGCGACTCGGCGCTTTGCGCTCCAAGGAAGTGCCGGGGCGCTCGTTGAGGGAAAACTCGCTCATTCCCTTCTCGATGGCAGTGCTCAGATGTCTTCTGGGCCTGTCTTCGCGCTCGGCGCATCCTGGCTTGCCCTCTCCGCGAAGAAGGCTCGACCCTTCGTGCTCTTCACCGGCCAATTCTCGGCGGTTTTTTCCCAGGCGTTGGATGCTCGTTACTCAGCGACTGATCTTCGACTCGGAACGGCCATCGGTTGGAACATCGAGCGCGTTGTCTCACTGTACGGCTTGGGCCGTGTTTTTGGGGGCCCGGTGCATTGGACACTCGACGGAAACGACCTCGTCGGCACCGATCTTTATCACTATCAAGTCGGAGGTGGAGTCTCTTGGTTGATCGACTACCGGCTCGATCTCTTTGTGGAGGGCGTGGCGCTGGGAGAGCGAGGAGTCGTGGCTGGGTTGGGAGTCGCGTTTTAGCTTCTGGTTGGAACTCTTATTCCGGCATACACGTACAAAGAGAAGTGAGTCGAAAGTTCCTAGTTCCAATCCTCGTCGTGGGCCTCCTCGCAGCTCCCATCGTTGCTAGCATCGTTCAGACTGAACTGTTCATGTCCGATCTGGCAAGCCAGTTCGCCGAAAACCTTCCGCCGAAGACAGAAGAGCTTCTACGCCTCTATTCGATTGAAACCGACACTCGAGGCTGCTTCGGCACGGTGGCGAAGCAATTGGCCACGGAACTCCCTCCTGAAGAAGTCATCGACTTCGTTGAACGGAACGAACCCCCGCGCGAACGGTATTCCGCGATGTGGTTCGCGAGCCGTCGCGTCATGATGCGGCAGATCGGTACTGAGACGGTCAATCTCTTGAGCGACGATGACGTGGCTCGTTTACCCTTCTCGGCCCGCTTCGTCCTGAACGTGCATGCAATGCTCCCGGATGGCACGCGGCGAATCGTGCTTTTTTCACGGGAACCGATTTCGGCCAAGTTTGAGCCGAGGTGTTGGTAAGCGCACCCACAGCCCCACAGTGACAGTTAGCGATTGATGACTCTGACTTTCCTGTACAAGCGCTCCACGCCGAGGCTCAAACAAGCGCATTCGCCCGAGCTAGCCCAACCAGGGCAACGGGAACGAGACTGAGCCTTCAGGAACCATCAGCGGCAACAACGTCGGACGGCAGCTCGACCGCACTCGACCCCTCGACTAACTCCCCACCATCCAGGAGACAGGTTTGGTGCAACGGGCTGACTCCAAGGAACAGCTAGGCTATTATCTTTCACTATGGCTCCACCTTCCTTTCGCAAAGAACCACGCACCAATCGACTTGTCCTCTCTCTGTTCAGTCGTTTTCCCGTCAATTCTTCTGGCGTTCTCCTGCTCGAATTCGCCAGAGCTCGTCACCGATGGGGACGATGAAGACGATGCTCCCAACAGTCCCCAGGATGACCTGGAAGTGGACGGGAACTCTGGCGGCGCCGGGCCCGGGGCGTCGTGCGACCCTTCGAGCGAGAATTGCGACGAAACCGAAGCCTTTTGCGGTGACGGTTTAGTCAACACGAACGACGAAAACTGTGACGACGGGAATGACAAGTCCGGTGATGGCTGTAGTCGTTCTTGCCCAACGGAAGACGGATGGGCCTGCTTAGTCCCCGGTATTCGTTGCGATGCAGCAGAATGCGGCGACGGGCATCTTGCTGGATTCGAGGAATGCGATTTTACCGACGACGAGACGGGATGTACCGACTGCACGATCGACGATGGGTTCGACTGCGACTCGAATTCTTGCTGGGAAACGGTTTGTGGCGACGACAAGGTAGAGCGCGGTGAGCAGTGCGAAGACGGCAACGATCGCCCCTTCGACGGATGCCATGAGTGCCAACGAGAACCCGATTGCCAGGACGGCGTCTGCAAGGGAGCGTGCGGTGACGGGGAGCGCTATGCAGACGAAGAATGCGATGACGGAAATACTCGTGATGGCGACGGTTGTTCTGCGGAGTGTGAGATCGAGCGAGGCTATACCTGCGAAGACATCGAGGGAGAGCCTCCGCCCCAGATTGAACTCCCAATCATCTTTCGTGACTTCATTGGTCGCTCGAATAGCAAACTGGACACGAGCACTTGTTACCGGCCTCGCGATGGAGAGACCGCGACAGTTCAGAAGCCCGACCCTTGCTACCACATGAATTTCAACAACTTGGGTGGCAGCGGGATCCCAGGGGTCGTAGAAACCACGTTGGGATCCGACGGAACTCCCGACATGGATTGTGACGGGGCGGACTGCGCGCCAATCCCGGCACGCCCCCAGAGGACGATAACTTTTCAACCAACGAAGACTTCGAAGACTGGTACGACGACGAGGATCCGGAGAGCTACGCGATCTACGACGTTCTCATTCTCGATCAAGACGCTGGCACCACCTACTCTTACACAGAGCCAGCGGAAGGATTCTACCCGCTCGATGGACGAGGATGGCAGGATCCTTCAGTTGATCTCGAAGATCCAGTATGCGGCGGGCACAATCTCTCTTTCACCTCCGAGACTCGCTTCTATTTCGAGTACGCAGGCGGCGAGCGCTTCGACTTCGTCGGCGACGATGACCTTTGGGTCTTCGTCAACGGTATCCTCACGATTGATCTCGGGGGCCTCCATGGATCCCAAAGCGGTTACTTCGAGCTCGACGATGATGACGGGATGAACGACACAGCAGACGGCACGGCGTCGGTCCACAGCAATGGCACGGACTCGACCGTCGATCTCGGTCTCGAAGTAGGAGGTGTGTATGAAGTGGCCCTCTTCCACGCCGAGCGCAATCAGTGCGATTCTCACTTTGCGGTCACGATGAAGGACTTCAATCGCCCCAAATCAGAGTGCGAGTCGGAATGCGGTGACGGTATCGTCGCTAACGATGAACTTTGCGACGACGGTGAGGAGGAGAACACCGGTGAATACGGGAAGTGCGGCCCGGACTGCCGCTCTCGCGGTCCCTTTTGCGGCGACGGGAACGTCGATGAGGATGCCGGCGAGGAGTGTGACGACGGGAACCGCTTGAACGGCGATTCTTGCAACGTCAATTGCCGCAAAGGCTCCACGACGATCGTCCTCTAAGAGGCAACGAAGCTCGGGTGCTTCCGCAAAAAAAGCCCCTCGTGAATGTCACGAGGGGCTTTTCCTTTGGCGGGTGACCTTGGCTACTCGAGTTCCACCTCGTCCTGTCGAATCGTGAACGATTTGCTCGTATCTGGGTTAGTCGTCGTGCGAACGAACCCAAGAGCATCCTGGATCGATTCTCCGGCAGAAAGCGCCCAAGCTCCGGAGCTGTAGCGCCAGACTTGGCTCCCAGAATAGATTTCCTGAACAGGATCCTTGTCCGTCAACAAGAAGAGCATGTCATCGACGACTCCCCCATCGAATTGCGCGTCGAGATAGGAGCTCTGCCCCTGGCTCCAGTTCGTGTAGCCGTAGGGGTGAGGTCCTTGGTAGCGAGTCAGGTCAGCGGAAGCCTTCGTCTCCACTCCACCAGGATAGTAAGTGATGTTGTCCGACGTCGCGCTGAGATCGATCTCAATCAATGAGTTGGGGTCGTAGCTCGGTGGCGAGAAGAAGGCTGTGTGGTCCGTCATCCAGTCGGTTGCCCAGACCTGAAAGGTATCCCCAGTGCGAACTACCTTGATTCGAGTCGCTTGGTTACTCCAACCACCTGCCGTGCTGCCGACGCCAAGTTCCACAAGAACGTTGAAGTTACTATCCAAAAGCCCCCATCCCGTATACGGCGGGAGACCAGCCTTCGTACGAGCCACATAGAGAACCCGACTTGCCCCATCGTTTTCGTAAGCCAGGACAACGCCGACCATGTCATCATCGCCGTTGAGCGACCAAAGCGTTACTTCATGCGTGTAGTTGTCGAAACTATTCGGGCTGATGAATCCGTTGATGTTTCCAGTGTTCGCCGTTTGCATGAAGCGCGCGTCGAAGGTCCCGTCACCATCCACGTCACCGTTGACCGTGTGCCCGCCCGAGTTGAATGACGTCGTATCATCATCGATTGAGTTCCCATCGAGATCCCCATCGATGTTGTCATCGTCGTCTTCATCGGCAATCAGAGTCCAGCTCGCAGCGTCACCTGTTGCTAGGCTACCATCCGCCCAGAAAGTATCGCCTGCAAAGCGTCCCCAACCGTTGAAGATCGTCAATGTGGTGGGTGGTGCATAGGCTACTCTCTTGGCATCAAACGCTGCCTGATCCGTGTACACGAACGCCGAAACTGGGTCGAGCGGCGTGACGGTCATGAACACGGTTCCCGTAGCTTCTACGTTGCTCCCGTCTCTGATCGTGTAGGTGAACTCGGCCGGCTTGCCAGCAATCCCTGTCGACTCGAACGTGATGGTGTCCGTGTCCAAACTGACGGTGCCGTTCACCGGGTCTTGAACGCTCACGACCGTCAATCCCGTCCCGACATCGTTCGCCAAAAGCGAGGTCCCGGTGAAGACAATGGAGTCTCCCTGTTTCACCTCACGCGTGTCGGAGTTGGCGATCACCGATGGCGCAGCAACTACGGGAAACGTGACGTTCACTTCGAATTGACTCGTCGCATCTGAACCGGATTGCACAACGTAGACGAACCCGCCATCGCCGACTCCAGCACCCGTGAAGAGAATGTTGTCACCGTCCAGCACCACCGTGCCATTGGTCGGAGACTGGACCGCGACGATCGTCAGTTCGTTGTCCTCACCCACGTTGTTCGTGTCGTTCACGAGGAGATTCACAATGGGGATCGTTGCTTCGATCCCCACATAGACATCACCGGTCCATTCATCGTCACCTGCGTCGATCTTTGGCGTCGTGCAGAACCCGTTAGTCAGGATCCAGCCTTGTTCGCATCCACAAGAAGTACCTGTGCACTCTGCGTTATAACCGCAGCTGGCTCCATCAGTGAGAGACGTCCACGCAGAGGTGGAAGTCGCTTCTTGGCATGACTCGCAGGGGTTGAGCGGGTTCGCGATGCCGTCTGGATAACAAACGTCTCCAATGAAACAGCCATCGCATGTGCTCTCACAGGCGTCGTTCCCGGTGTTGCAAACCTCCCCCGCACCGCAGGTTTGCGTTCCCGCGCCGCACGAGTCCGTGGCCTCATCACAAGTCTCCGAGCCGTTGCACGTAACACCATCATCGCATGGGTCTTGGGTTCCCGCACTGCAGGATCCGGATTGGCAGGAGTCGAGACCGTTGCAAAAGTTACCGTCATCACACGCGGTTCCGTTCTCCACGGCAGTCCAGTCGTTTGCGCTGGTCTCCGGCTGGCAAGATTCACAACTATTGGCTGGGTTCAACGCGCCGGACGCGTGACAAACGCCGTCAACTAGGCAGCCAGCGCAAGTGAGCTCACACGAATCAAGTCCCGTGTCGCAGGTCCGCCCATCGGGGCAAGTGGACGTTCCAGCAAGGCAAGCGTCCGAAACCTCATCGCACGTTTCGATTCCGTTACAAGCAACGCTGTCACCGCAAGGGTTCACACTTCCGGCCGCGCAGGCTCCCTCTTGGCAGCTATCGGCGCCGTTGCAGAAATTGCCGTCATCGCAACTCGAACCGTTCGCCGCTGCCGTCCAACCGTCGGACGATGCTTCCGGATCACAAACTTCGCATTGATTGGCAGGGTTCCTCGCTCCGTCCGGATAGCAAACGCCTTCGATTCCGCATCCCGCGCAACTGAGATCGCATGTGTCGCTCCCCGTCGAACAGAGCAGCCCCGCATCGCACTGACTTTCTCCCAATTCGCAGGAGTCCGTTTTCTCATTGCATGTCTCTTCACCATTACAGGCAACGCCATCTCCACACGGGGAACTCACCCCAGCTTCACAAGCCCCTTTGACGCAGGAATCACCCTGGCTGCAAAACTTCCCATCGTCGCATTGAGCTCCGTCTGCCTTGTCACTCCACGCTTCGTCGTCGGCGTCAGCATCGCACACCTGGCAGGAGTTATCTGGATTGGTTGCTCCAGACGGATAGCAGAAGCCATCAATCTCGCAGCCGCCACACGGCTCGACCTTCGGCTCATCGTCCTTGCCAGAGTCTTCGCCAGTCTCACCTCCGGTCATCGTGCCAGGCACCGGATCGTCACTATCCTCGGAAGTTGTTCCTCCAGTTGAGGAGGAACTTTGATTCACAGTATCCTCGTCTCCGCTACACGCTATTTGAAGCAGTGCGCTCACGACAATGACGGCCGATGCCGTCGTTGATAACGACTTGAACATTTTGGTCTCTTCTCCCTTGAGCGAGTGCGTCCACATGACGACGCAGAAGACGCCAAAGCATGAAGCGTGCCTATCCCTTTCGGTTTACCCACGACCCAAAGAGGGAATCCGAGCGTTGGGACGGATCCCCTAGAAAAAAGCAAACGAAGGGGTCTCATCTCTTGTTTCGATCATTCTGAAGCTTGCGAGTGAGGACGATCTCGCCGTGCAGCGCTGGACGATTCGCCCGCGTGAGTCCCGAATTCGCGGCAACAGATTTGGTCACCTGAAAAGACTCGTTCCCAACCACCTCTTTCCCTTGTTCCCTGATAGCTGAGCCCGATGAATCAGGACGCAAAAGCACAAGAAACCAATCTGACCGGAAAAGTAGCCGTCGTAACCGGAGCGACGAGCGGCATGGGAGAAGCGATCGCTCTCCGTCTTGCCCAAGCAGGGGCTCGAGTCGTCGTTCACGGAAGAAATAGTGAAAGGGGGGCGTCTGTCGTGCAGCGAATCGAAGCACTCGGATCCCAAGCGCTCTGGATCGCCGGGGATGTGCAGGCTCCAGAGACGCCCAACGAGATGGTTCAAGCAGCCTCTGAGCGTTGGGGACGTTTAGATATCGTTGTTGCGAACGCGGGGGTGTTGGGTTTAGGACGCCTTACTGAGCTAAGTAACGAACAATGGCGGAGTACTCTGGCGACCAACTTGGATTCCGTCTTCTATCTCCTGCGAGCGGCCCTTCCCGTGATGCAACAAGGTGGCTCAGGAGCCGTTTTGGTCAACGGCTCGATCGCCGCGTATAAAACGTTCCCCGGACATCCGGCTTACTGCGCCTCGAAGGGAGCGTTGAACCAGCTGATCAAGCAAGTGGCCCTCGATTACGGTCCAAAGATCCGAGCAAACGTGCTCTGTCCTGGCCCAGTCGAAACACCGCTGTTGCACAACTCGGCGCAAGCATTCCCCGATCCGTCTGCCACGGTGGAGGGAGCCCGCCAGGCAACTGTTCTCGGACGACTCGGAATGCCGGAGGACATTGCCGAAGCGGCGCTCTTCCTTGTGAGCGACGCCGCAAAATGGATTACTGGGTCGGCCCTGACCATTGACGGCGGAGTCCTTTGTCGCTGACGCTAATAACGAGAAACCGGACACGTCCACTCAGAAGGTGGACAATCAGGACAGTCTCTCGACATACAGGCACCGCCGCATCGAGCGACCACCTCCAGTGTCTTCGACTTCACGTAGTAGTACGGACCATCCAGGGCCGACATACAGTCGATCCCAGCCAGCTCACCGCACTCGCGATCCTTTTGACAGCGTGAATCAAACTTTTCTTTGATCGCTTCTGGAGAGTTGGCCAACGCCTGCTTGTCCCCGGCGCGCCCCGTTGACTTCGCACGCGGCGGTGACTTCCCGCGCGGCGGTGACTCGATGGACTGTTGGCCTCGGTCGGTTTGTTCGCCATCCACCCGAAGCTTGGCTGGTTCCTCGGCATTCTGATTAGCGGGTTGGCGAGAAGCCGTGGGCAGCGGAGCCTGCTCCACCTCTTCGCTGCCCTTTGGCTCTGCATCAGAAGCAGCTGTCGGCTCCGAAGCTTCCCGAGAAGGAGGGTGATCGCAGGCCAGTACCCCCACGAGAAGTCCCATCGACCAAAACCACCCTGCCCACTCACTCACGACGGAACCTCAGCTCAATACCAGGTGTCACCCACATGGTGGCTCAGCTTTTCTCCGTCGAGCTCGATCGAGAAGTCCACTTGATCGAGGTCCATCCCGTCGGGTTTTTCGAACTGGATGAAGCCAAGATCGTTGTCACAAGTGTAAACCGCACGTGCGGCCACGGAGATTTCTGTGCCACCAACAACGAGCTTTGCGGAGCGTTGAGAACCCGCCAGATCCGAGTCTGTTCGTCGGAACGACAAGTGATCGCCTTCACCAATGATGACTTTCACCGTCTTGCTCAATGGGCCGCTTGCCCCCGCGGTATCCCATGCCACGGACGCTCGAATTCGATCAGCCCATTGGTTGTATGTGAACGCGCCGACCCAATAGGGCTGCTCGTAACTCATCGAATCATAGAAGTCGTTCCCGTTCCCGTTGTTGATTTCACTACCGAACCTGTCGATGGTCGGCGGCATGATCCGATGATAAATTGAACCGTTCACCCAAGGATGATGATCGCCGGTGATCGCAAACCCATAGGTTTCTCGAAGACCTTTTGCCTTGCCAGCCGTTGGTGTGTAGTCCGAGTCATTGTTGAACGTGTGCCAACTCCCATGGTTGTGGCCGAGTTCATGAGCAGTGTTCATTGGCTCCTCGCCGGCCCAGTTGTGCGCCCAGCTCACCCGATCGTTGTTCGCCGAGTTGTTTTCGAACACCCAGGCGAAACCACCTGAGCTCGTGTTCGCCGCCTGGGCAAAGTGAGCTTGGTAGTACCACTCTGGTCCTAGATTCTCGTTGTCTCGCATGTTCTCGAGAATCGCCATCGTGTCACCTTCACCACACGAGTTGTTGATGTGCATGGTCGCGTGATAGCGCACCTCGAGCACGCTGATCGGAAAGAGATTGTAGATGTAGTCTTCAATCACTTTCTTGGCAGCCGCATCAAAAACCGGCGCCGCCGCGCAGGTCGTGCTTCCAGGTACGATCATCACCTTGAGAGACATGAGCTCAGGCCAAGGTTCAAATTCGGCGAAATCGCCGTCCGACGGGAATCGATAGGAAGTCCCGCTCCCTCCGGGAGCGCTCGAATTCTTTTCACAGTAGTCCAGCTGGAAGGAACCATTGGCTTCCAGATCGGCGCCAGGAACAACGAAGGAGAACGCCCCTGAATCGAGACTAGCCAAGGATGCTGTTCCGCTTGGAGTCCTTGACGAAGTGAGAACCTTTTCATTGCCGTTGTTGTCCTTGATCGTCAGGCGAGCTTCGACTTCGTGGGGAGAGTACCCACCGCCCAACGACCAAGTGCTTTGAATCAAGGCGTCACGACCGTGGATCAAAGGAACCTCTCGGTTGCCTGGCGAAACCCATTGTCCATCTCGAACCAAGTGTGCTCCCACCGCCTGATTGAAGAGGACATCATCTACATCCACACCGTTTGCAGGGACGCAATCGCCGGGTGGAGGACCAGAGCCACCGGTCCCCATCCCGCCAGTACCGACACCACCTGTCCCAGAGCCACCCGTCCCAGCGCCACCGGTGCTCGTGAAGCCACCGGTACCAAAGCCTCCAGTCCCAGTCGGGGTTCCTCCCGCTCCAAATCCACCCGTACCGATCGTCCCACCACCGGTCCCAACACCTGTACCGCCAACGCCCGCTCCAACCCCCCCGCTGCCTGGAACGACACCCGTCATCGTTCCCCCTACACCACTAGGTTGGGCGGAATTGCCCGATTCGCCTGGTTGTTCGTCGGATCCGCTACACGCGACGATGAACAAGCCCGTCAGCAAAGCGACGCGACCTCCTCGAGGTTGAAAGTTAGAACGGCGGTCGTTGGTGGATAGCGCATTCCTCATCACGCCCTCACGGTAATTGGATCACCCCACATGTAGGAGATGCACGGCCGGGCACCCCAGACGCGTTGCACATCGCTCAAAGACGTCGAGTTCCACCTGACTATGCCAGATCGGGCACTGTTGTTCCCGCAGTGTGTGTCAGTGCTCACTCAAAACTCCGCATGGAAGCCGTTCACTACGGGTGAACAACGGTACGCCCCCGAACGTTGGAAAATGTGAATGAAGATGAAAAGGCTCGCGCGACGCCCTCCATCAACCGGAAAACGGATTCATGTTACTCCCACGCTCATGAAGCACTCGACTCAAGCACGTTGGCTTTCGCTTTCTCTTATGAGCGTTGCGCTCGGGAGCGTTGCCTGCACCCCAACTCAGGCTCAGTACGACGCCCAAGTCGCTAAGGTAGACGATTTGGCGACGCAAAATCAGAAATGCCAGGATGAGCTCGACACGATGAAGGCGCAAACGGCGGCACTTCGTGATCAATTGGAAGAGCTGGGATTTCAACTCAGCGCGGAAGGCAAGCAACGCGAAGAGCTTCTTGCCGCGCTCGAGGAATATAAGAAGTGGGCTCAAGCTCTGGAGCGGATCAAGGAGCGTTTCGAAAACCTTCGCAAGAAGCTCAACGCCTTGACCGAGCTGGGTCTCACCATCGAGATCCGCAAGAACCGCATGGTCATCTCACTCCCAGGTGACGTCCTCTTTGCCAGCGGCAAAGATTCCCTGGAGGAGAAGGGAGAGAAGATCCTTTCGGAAGTAGCCAAGGTCGTTCGCGACGACGACGACTTGTCAAAGCGAACCTATCAGGTGGCTGGTCACACGGATAACCAAAAGCTAACGAGTGCCTCCGCAAAGCGTGCTTTCAAAGACAACTGGGGGCTCTCTTTGATGAGGGCTCGTAGCGTCCTTTTGTTCCTCATTGCCCCGACCGACGCGAAGAAGGATCCGGGTGGTGGTCTCAACAGCGAGTTGTGGAGCGCTTCAGGTTACGGAGCCACGGATCCCATCGCTTCCAACGCCGGCAAGTTTGACCGGCAAAAAACCGCCGTGTCGAGTTGATCATGATGCCGAACGTGGAAGAGATGCTTGATCTCAAGAGCCTCACCACTGATCCAGCGACAGCTGACGAAGCTCCTCAGCCCAAGGCCCCGAGCGACAAGTCAGCCGACTGACGATTCACATTTTACGCCAGTGCTCTACCGAGCAATCAGCTCAAATGATAGCACTTCCATGTCATGCGAAGGCCTTTCATTTCAAGTTGGTTGGTTGTCGGACTGGCGATGGGGTGCGACGGCGACGCCTCAAGCACCTCATGTGATCCGGCAAACGATCCCGATTGTGGATCAACTACGCCGCCTGACGACGACACGGCGAAATCCGGTGGAACGGGGGGGCATCGGATGACATGTCATCCGGCGGCACCTCATCGGGCGGTACAGCACCCAACGGAGTCGCCGGCGAAGGAGGGGCATCAGACAGAGACACGGAATGCCTTCCTCGCCTGTCCGCAACCGTCCGTGACTTCCGCGCCGATCATCCAGACATGGAATCAGAATCAGGTCTCATCGAGTTCGGATGCGGAATGGTCGAGTCCAAGCTGGGGGAGGACGGCAAACCTGTCTTCCTTTCGGGAGGTTCTCCATTGCGGCGAGTGGTTGAAGGCGATTCGCCCAACTTCACTTTCATCCGCTGCGAAGAGTGGATGTTCGACCCGAGTTGGCCGGACACAGTCGAAAGTCGCATGACATTCGACCAGTGTTACCGGGACGTAACAGACGTCAATCAAGCGTTCGACATCACTCTTCCTTTGGAAGAAGGCAACTACGACTCGTCAGCCTTCTTCCCCGTTGACGGCAAAGGCTTCGGCAACGAAGACCGTCCACACAACTACCACTTCACCACCGAAGTCCACGCACGATTCACCTATGAAACAGGCCAGACCGTGAACATTCGTGGAGAGGATGACATCTGGCTCTTCATCAACGAACGACTGGTCATCGACTTGGGAGGAACTCACGCTCCCATCGAACATCAGATCGCACTCGACGAGCTAGCAGAGGAGATCGGCTTGGTTCCAGGTGAGAAATATTCGCTCGATCTGTTTCACGCCGAGCGCCATACATTCCTCTCAAACTTCAGGTTCATTTCGACGATCCCCTGCTTTGAATCCGAATGAACGCGCGTTCTCGACGGGGTCACCATGAACGAGAAGCCATGGAAGCGAAGGGAATCTCGCTACCGTTGGGGTGACCCAAACGCCACCCTAAAACGGGGTAACGCGGTGTTTTGCTATCGGTATGAATCAGGGACTTAAGATCACGACGACATCCATGGCCTTGGCGATTAGCATCCTTCCCTCCAGCGCCTGCACGGACTCATCGAACTCGGAACTCGTTGATGCGGCAAACACGGGCGGCTCGACAGATCCCAACGACGATGGGTCGACCTCGAGCGGTGGAGACCACACCTCGAGCGACGACGAGGGCTCTGGTGGTCAGAGTAACAGCGGAGGGTCACTGGGAATGGGCGGAACGCCAGCAGGAAGCGGTGGAAATCCAGGCTCGCCCCCTTCGGTAGAATCCTGCGCACCCGTCGAACGTTTCTCGGGACCACAAACGGTCGATGGAGAAGGAGACGAGTTTTCAGACATTTCCCCGCGAATCATGATGCTCGAAGATGGGAACGCCGAGTTGAGAATCGCATGGTCGGAAGATGGCTTGCATCTCCACGCCAGAGTTCCGGACAACGAGCTTCTCGGCTCGATCTCCTACAGCGGCGACAACGTTCAATTGTTCTACACCACTTCTCCTCCTGTGGGTGGAACCGAAGAGCCCAAGTCAGGTGAAGGAGCCGTCTATCTCGAAGGAGGAGCCCAGCTCGCGATGAACGCCCCACCCAGAGAGGCTAGTGTCATCACGACGTTCGGCATGATGGCGGTCGAGTCGGAGGTGGCGAACCGAGCAACCGACGACGGCTATGAAATCGAGCTCTTCCATGCTTGGACGCCGCAGCTCATCTTTGGAACCGATCCGCCGATGTACAACGACACGCCTGGAACTGGCGATACAATTGGCATGGACCTTCAAATCGGTGATCTCGACTCCGACACCCCGGCCGGCATGTACGGAGTTTTACCAATCGACTATGAAATGTTCCGAGGGTCGACCCTCGACCCGAGCTGCGAAGAAAAGGACGCCCTCTTTTGCGACACAGCTCAATGGTGTGAGGTCGAATTGCTCTAAAGGCGAAGCTTCATTCGAGATGGCTCCACAAAGACTTCGGTGAGGTCATGAACATGAGATTCGAGGCCCCCTGAACACTTCCGGTCTCTGTGCTGCTTGAACCACGGAGACAAACATTAAAGCGCTTTCGGCGTTGTGATCAGCATCAAGTGAGGGTTCAACCTTCATGCCTCTCCGATGAGGAGAGATGTCATGAAAATCCGAGCCGCACTGTTGGCGGCAGGCCTGATCGGCCTTCCGATGTTGGGCTGCTCTGGGTCGCTCGACCCCGAAGAAGAACTCAGAGAGCTGGAGCAGGAGCTGGCGAACGGCACGACGGCCGAACAGTGCGCTCTTCCCAGCGTCGTTTGGCTCGATGGAGCAAGGAGCACGTGCACAGCCGTTCTTGTGCACCCGCAAGTCATTCTTTTGGCAGCTCATTGCACCGGCGCGATGGACCAAGGAACGGTTTACTTCGGTGAGGACGACAACGGCATTGAGATCACGCCTTCGAGCTGCGCGGCCTACCCCGGCTGGTCTGGTGGCGAGGCGGATATCGGAATCGACTGGGGCTATTGCGTCTTGCCTCAAGCGGTCGACCTCCCCATCGTCCCCATTCTCCCTCGAGCATGCGCAGAAGAAGTTCTCCGGGAGCCGAATCAGGAGCTCTTGCTTAGCGGCTTTGGACGCAACGAGCACAACGCGCCCTCTGGAACGAAGCGCTGGGGCTGGACTGCGGTGGACGAAGTCAATTGGACGAACGATCCACAGACGAGCTCTCTTTGGACGAAGCCAGGTGGAAGCGGGGCTCCCAGCGTCGCCTGCCCAGGCGATTCAGGAGGCTCGTCGTTGATCCAGCTCCCCGACGGAACTTGGTGGAGCGTAGCCGTTGCTGGGTGGCTTGAACGATCGAGCCCAGAATGCGGTCTTCCCAGTAATCGGAATGGATACGCGTTTTCTGATGATGCGGTGAGCTGGATCGACGGGGTACACCTTATCCCAACCCTGCGATTCTTGCTCACGAAACAGATCAAGTGCCGCTCCGTAGTGAGGCTGTACAGAGGGAGAAAAGTGGCACCCCTCAAACCTACTGTGCTCCTCGAAGTTCTCAGGGTTCTGAACAGCCCCCCCACATCCAGGGAGTTGAGCCGTGACCACAAAGGTCGACCAAAGCAACCAACGGTGCGACGACTTCGAGCCAAGGAAAAAACGAAACACGACATTTCGTCGTCGCACGTTTTCGTATCCCCTGTCACTCAAAAAAACTTCAACCGCCCCCTGTTGCCAAGTCGGAACCTTGTTGAATACGCATTTGCCGACAAGCCAAGCACCCCGTCAGGACGGAAGCTCATCGTTCACATTTGAAACGGAGATCGGCACCTAATTGGCATTTCAGCCGAAACAGAGTGGCCCATCGATGGGAGGGCCACCTCACTTCCAACTGAAAGATAAAATTACACCTTTAAAATATTGGAAGCGCTTGCATCACTCGACTCCTCGCGCCACGTTTCGGTCACTTACTTTCGTCATTCCGCGACCTTCCGCGTCGCAGGGAGTCATCAGTTTTGAATCCAGAATCGAAGTTGCGTCGACGCGTGTTTCTCAAGGCGCTCGGTATCGGCATCACTGCACCAACCGCTTTTCAACTCGCCAAGATGGCCGGAGCCGCGCCCACAGGACGCCCCTGTCGCTTGCTCTGCTACTATTTCCCTAACGGTGTCCCTCCAGAGCACCTGGACATGCAGCCCTACATGACCGTTTCGGGGGATTTCGCCGACTTCGGCAAGAACGCCGATGCTGGTCTCGACAGCGTACACGTCAACCCCGACTATACGTTCGAGACTCGCTCTGGATTTAACATCCTGAGCCCTTTGGAACCTTACCGGGCCATGACGCACGTTGTGCGCGGGCTCTATCAATCGGGCGAATTCGGGACTCACGATTCGATCCAAAATATCCTCACCGGAAACGCGATGGGCCCCTCCATCGATCGGGCCATTGCGGCGGAGCTCGGTCTTCGAGCCCTCAACCTCGGCGCTGTTCCGCGCGAGTGGGACAATCTCGATCCAGACGTTGCGGGCCTCGTACGCGATGAGGCAGACTGGCTCGCCGCGGATGGTGACGTCGTTGCCAAATACGACGAGCTCTTTGGCGGCGCTCCTCCGCACCGGACGCACCCGATGAAGGCTCGTTTCGGGCAGCTGCGATCGATCTCACCATCGATGAGGTTTCCGCCCTTCGTACGGAAGTCGCCGGGCTCACGCAGGCGAACGACAAACTCACGGCCCACCTCGCAGCTCTTGAAAACGCCAAGTCGCAAGCCGCCCTCGGTGCCGGCCAAGGGTGCGATACGAACCCTACGATCGCCCATATCGACGACCTGCGAGGCCTCGATATTGGGGTTGCCGAGTGGGAACAAAAGTATTGGCAGAAAGGTGAAAACTTTGAGCGCATTGCCGAAGCACAAGCGGAGCTAGCTGCCTACGCGCTTCTTTGCGGGCACGCGGACGTCGTCACCTTGCAGAACATGTTCGCTTCGGCAGACATTCCGCTCCCCAACACTCTGCCTCATCGCGCCTCCGAGGCTTATCACCGGCAAATCACGCATCAGAACTACAACGGAAACTTGACCGACGGGATGCGGATGGACTTCGGCACCGCCGTTCAGTTTTTCATGACGCGAGTCGCTCGAATTTGCGAGATTCTCGACCAGCCTGATCCTCTCGATGCGGAACACACGGTGCTCGAAAATACCATCATCTACGCCTTCAGCGAGATTGCAGACGGTCAAAACCACGGCAAGAAGCTTCAGGTCCTCCAAACGGGCGCCGACATGTTCGAATACTACCCGGCTTTCCTCATCGGAGGTGGCGCCGGAATGCTCAAGCCCGGGTCCATCGTAACCTGCGACAACCGACCGATCGCCGATCTCTTGCTCACTCTTGGCCAAGCGATGGGCTCATCGATGAGCAGCTTCGGCACCCACGGCACGAAAGCATTCGGGGAGCTGTTAGCATGAAGTTCTCACTCACTTCACCCGTTCTCCTGGGCGCGGTGTTCGCCACCTCACTGGCTGCCTGCAATCCAGTCGGCTCTTCGGACGATGGGAACGATGCAACCAACCAAGACCCGACCAACATCGGGATCGGTTCTCCCACCGACTGCGATACAGCTCAAGCCGGTTCCCGCTTGCTTCGACGCCTCACCCGCCCCGAGTTAGAAAACACGTTGACTGACGTGTTCCCGACAGAGAACACCGCCGCAAGCGGTGAACTCCCTGGCGATCTCATGGAGGGCATTCTCCTCAGCAACGATGCTTCGACGCTCGTCATGGGCACGCAAATGGTACAAGGCCTCCTCGCCCGAGCAGAGCAGATCGCGGCGACGATTAGCGCAAAAACTGCTCTCGATGCCGCTTTTCCTTGCGCTGCGACTGGAGATGCAGGCTGCGTCTCGACCATCGTCGATGACACAGGCGGGCGTCTGTTCCGAAGGCCCGTCACTGAGAGCGAGCGTGCACGCTATCTCGCATTGCATGCGCAGGTTGCGGGGCAGTCGGACTTCTACACGGGAATGAAATGGGTTCTCGTTGCCCTGATGCAGTCCCCGCACACCGTTTACCGCAGTGAACTCGGAAGCGATGGTCAACTCACGCCTTATGAGATTGCGTCGGAGCTTTCGTACAACTTCTCCGCCTCACCGCCATCCGATGAGCTGGTTGCACTTGCGGTGAGCGGCGGTCTGACGGACCCAGCCGCACGAATCGAAGAGGCTCGCAAACTGTTGCAGACGGAGCGCGGTCAACAGGTGGTTCGCCAGTTCTTCAGCGAATGGCTCACCTACGATCAAGCGAGCGGCGTCGCGCGGTCCAACGCGCCCGACAACTTCGACACGATTCGCGTCAAGATGGTCCAGGAAACGAACGCGTTCCTGAACAAAGTTCTCTACGAGAAAGACGGCGGACTCGATGAGCTGCTGACCGCCAACTACACGGTCGCTGATAGCGATCTCGCCGCGTACTACGGCCTCAGCGGTGGAAGTGGCGACCTCCTCGCCGGCGGAGGCGATGAGGTCGCTCGATCCCACGGCGTCGGCATCTTTGCTCAGGGCTCAGTGCTCACGACCATGGCCTCCGTCGAAATCACCAGCCCCACTCGGCGTGGCCTCCTCTTGCTCAAGCGCCTCTACTGCGAAGTGCCCGGAGTCCCGGAAGCGATCAACTTCGACCTCACCAACGAAAGTGTCCAGGGGAATACGACTCGAGAGCGGCTCGAAAACTCGCATCTGACCACTCCTAGCTGCGCGACTTGTCACGAAGACTTCGACCCGCTCGGCTTTGCTTTCGAAAAGTTTGACCACATTGGTCGGCGGCGTGAGATGGAGACGAACGAGATGGGGAGTTTCGAGATCAATGATACCACCATCGTGAAGAAGCTCGATGATCTGCAAGTGACCGGGCAGGAAGCATTGATGGAGGGCTTGGCCAACGATCCGGAAGTCGGGTCGTGCGTCTCAGGAACTTTGGAACGATACGTTTACGGTGGTGCGGGCACCTGCCGCGCCCCTGACCCGCGGATCGCTTTGATGGACGGAAACGTTTCCGTTGTCGAGTTCCTCGCGCGGCTGGCAGGCGAAAAGCATTTTATCGAAAGAAGATAAGAGAGGGCGAACGAAGGATCTCCTCGTTCGTCTCGATTCCTGGCTCATCGTTCAAACGCGTGATGCCTCAGGCGCCAGTGAATCATTGCTTGCCTATTCGTTGAGGCAGGCAAGCCACTCCCAATAGGACTCACCGCAACCAGCTGCGAAGAGTCCAAGTGGGCAGGAAAGCTCCTCCGACTCGGCGACACAGTCGAGGTGACCTTCCCATAAGTCCTGGCAGCCTGTGCCTTCGGTTCCGGCTGTCTGACAATTCAACGAACAGTCCGGGTTCCCCTCCCCGCACGTCTCTTCGACACTGGCACAGTAGTCATCACACTTCGGTTCGAGGTTTTGATTCGGAACCGAACCCCAAGCACAAAGGAGCGCAATACCCAGCTGGAGCTGACACCCAGGGACAACCGGGTCCCCCTGCTCGTTGCATTCGACAGTCTTCCCTTCTGAACAGTCGAAATATGCCTGGTACTCGCGCTGGCAGTCAGGAAGCCGAGTAATGAACTCGCAATCCGCGTCGCATTGCTCCCGAGTGTATTCCGGGCAAGCAGGACCCGTGAGGCGTTCACATTCGCCTGGACAGAGTTCGACCGTTGCTGGCACATCACCGTCGCCATCACCGACTGGCGCATCCCCGTCACCGCCGGAGTCGCCATCTCCATCCCCAGCCATGTCGTTGTCGTCGTCAGCCTGCTCTCCGTTCTCGTCCGTCGTGAAGTCGTTCGCCGAACCTCCGCAAGCAAAAGCGGAAAGACCTGTTGCCAACAGCCCTGCACAACAGGCCGATAAGAAAGTTGTTTTCATCATCCCCTCCCCGAGATGCCCCTAACCTAACACCACCCCAGGAAAAGGCACATCAAGAGCACTCGATCACGGACAGGGCTTGTTGCACGCAACCACGCCGCTACCACAGTCGGTTTTGGTTCCACTGCAGAGCACTTCATCAGAATGAGCGTTGTAGGCCCAACAACCGAACGGTGTGCGACAATCGAGCTCACAGTTGGCGGAACCACCACAGTCGAAAAAGCAAGTCGATTGGGTGTTCATGCAAGTCATTTCACAGAGGCTCACCTCGTCACAAGAGGCGTAACAAACTCCAGCACCGTTACAGTTGTAGTCGACGGTGTCCGCCGTCGGACCCCAAGCATGACACCTGGCTCCATTCTGACAGTTGAGGTTGACGATCTGACTGGAGCCCACTTCCGCGGCACACAGAGAGTCTGGCTGCCAATTGGGCTGACATTCGCTGGAGTAGCAAGCGAAGTCACAAGTCAGGTTCGAAGGACAGTCACAGGACAGACAAGCGGCGTCTACGTCAACCTCTCCATCCCCGAAGGCGCCACCAGTTGCCAAGAACCCACCAGTTCCCACGGGAAGCCATGGGAGGCTTCCTCCTCTAGCCGTTCCTCCAGAGTTGATCCCACCTGAGTTGTTGCCGCCAGCCGCCGTGCCGCCAGAGCCAGACGTTCTCCCCCCCCCGTCCAAACATCCCCTCCACCCCCATCACCCGTTACTCCTCCGAGGGCAGCATTCGCGCCAACCCCTGACGCACCGCTGCCGTCGACTCCGCCTGGACCAGGTGGAGCCGGACGGTCTTCACCTGGAGCCCCGGCGGCAGCATCCGTCAGCGGAATGGCGCTCTCGCCCAGGTCCATCCCGATGTAGCCGCAGGCGACGGGTCCGAATAGAAACACCAGCCCTGCGCAGCGAGAAAAATGGTTTCGGCGACGAGAACGTCTTGTCATCACTCCCCCTAGAAACTCCACGAGATGTTGAAGTTCCCCAGATGCGGCGCATCGCATGGGAAACAAGTTCCGTTATCCATCTAAAAAAAGCCCCACCTAAGGCGCGCTCCGCCTTGAGGCTTTTTCCGGGAGCCTTACACGCTCTTTGCCCGAATGAGTCCCCGAACCACGAGCTGACAAACCCGATACCAGGTTTCTACAGCGGGCAGATGCGACACCTCTGGAACCATGTCGAGTGTCATCCCCACCTCAGCGAGCGACAGAAGGTAAGCGTCCTCAGGAGTCAGGTTCCGCGGTGGATCCAGCTCAGCAATCGACTGCACTGATTCGATCCTCGCTTCGTTCGACCCACACTCCAAACGGAGAATCGAACCCAAACGTCGATGGTTTGTTGAAGAGCCGTTTCTGCCTGTGGATCAGTGCGACCATCGAGTCCACTCATCATGTCTCGAATCATTCCCATCGCGCCATGAACGTTCCCCATCGCCGCCTCGGTTCGCGCTTGCTCAAGACGCCCAGAGAGAGAGGGGGGCGCCAGGTTCCACGCTACCGCCCCGAAGGGTTGGCGCACGACAGGGAAGCAGTTCGAAGGGCGGCTCGTCGGAGTCCTTCTTCGCGTCTGCTCGAGGTCGCACATGGCTCTCGCGCGGCGGGGACAACGAAGCACGATGACTCTTCAAGCCAACCGCTTTTCGTAGGGCGTGACAAAAGGCCAAAACGGACTCGAAGCGTTCCTCCGCGTTTTTCTCAAGCGCTCGAAGCACTACGGGAGCAACACCTTGAGGCAAACTGCGCCCTGACGGGAACCCAGTCATGGGACGCCCCGTCAAAAGCTCGTACAAGATCACCGCAAGACTTCGCTGATCGTCTTCCGGCTTGATCCGAGTTTGCGCTTGCGCGTCGAAGCCCATCAGCTTCACGAAGACATCCTTCTTTTCCGCGGAGAGAAAGATGTTCGCGGGGTTCAATGCCCCATGAACAATGTTCATCGCATGAGCAGCTCCGAGGGCGCTCCCGATTTGCGAGACCATCTCAATGGCAACACCGGGAGAGAACTTCGTCTTCTCCCGAATATGCTGGAGAAGACTCTGCCCACTCAGAAACTCCATGACAGCATACGGACGACCATCTTCGGTGGAATCGTAGTCGTGAATCGCGACGATATGCGGGTGCCGAAAAGAACTGAGCAATTCAACTTCGCGCTCAAAGCGCGACACGAGAAATGCGTCTCGACTCAAATGAGCAGAGAGACATTTGACGACAACCCGTCGAGCAAGCCGAAGATGTTCTGCTTCGTAGATCGTGAAGTTCGGCCCCCCGCGAAGCACGCCATCCACTTGATAGTTGCCCTGAAGGACAGTGCCGGTCAGGTTCCCGCCTGAAAGCGGCGGCAAGACTTCCTGAGGTGTGTCGGAACGGTGTGTCGGAACGGTGTGTCGGAACGGTGCATCGGACGAGCCCAATGTCTGCCGACCGGCCGGAGCGAACCATAACACCGCATAACTCTGGCAGCCGTGAGCTGACGCTGCCGACAAAGGGGGTCATGGTAGCGTTATTTTCCCCTGACTTGTTGCTCCAAGTCGCGAAATCGCTCCGCTAAAGCACGAAAGAGCGCGCTACTCCACCCGTCATCAAACACGCCCCTCGCCACGAAAGCGTCGCGATCGATGACCAGAACCTCCGTCGGTTCATTGGCCACAACTGTCGCGGTCCTGGGGCCGTCGAGGAGCAACGCCAGTTCGCCAAAGATCTCTCCACGATGCATCGTGCGAACTTCCTTCTTACCTGACTCGGTTCTGATGTTCACTCGGCAAGACCCGTCCAAAATCATGTACGCGGCCTCGGCTGGGTCGCCTTGCTTGACGATGATCTGGTCGGCTGCAAACTTCTTTCTAGGAAGAAGTAACCCGCTGTGAAGATAGGCTCTCAGGTCCGTCTGAAACTGCTCGACAGTGCGATAGCGGTCTTCCTGTCGAGACGCCACCGCCTGGTCGATCACTTTGGCAAGACCGCGAGTGAATTGAGCAACGTCTGGAGCAGCCTGAATCGGCTGAACGTTCCCTGCCGCAGACTCCTTCAGCATACTCCCGGCGGTGTCTGGGTACGGCAGCAAACCCGCTACGATCTTGTAGAGTACTGCGCCCAGGCCGAAGATATCCGCTCGCTCGTCAAGAGGTTCCGCTCGCGCCTGTTCCGGCGGCATGTATCCGACAGTACCAGCAATTGCTCCTCCCCCCGTTCTCGCCACAGGGCCGTCGAGAGGGATCGCAAGACCCCAATCCATCAAGTACACCTGCCCATACGGACCCACCATGATGTTGTCCGGTTTGATGTCTCGGTGGAGCACACCTTTACTGTGAGCGTAGGCGACCGCATCACAAACACGCAGAAGGATCTCGATCCCTTTTTCGAGACGTTCTCGACTGCCAACAGATCGATTCGGGTGAGAAAGCCATTGGCGAAGATTTCGCCCTTCGATCACTTGCATCGCAAAAAAAGGGGTCCCCTTTGGGTCCGCCGCAAGGAAGTAAACAGGAACGATGTTTGGATGCTGAAGCTTCCCCGTGATCCGCGCCTCTCGAACAAAGTCGTATCGCTTGAACGCGTCGCCGTTTTCATCATCGAGCATGCGCTTCAAGGCGATTTCCCTCTCGAGAGGTTCATCCATCGCAATGTGGACCTGCGCCATCCCGCCCTTCCCCAGCAAAGAAAGAACTTCCGGTGTCGGGCGCTCAGGCAGAGAACCTAGATCCTGGGCGACCGTCGTTGCAGGATTCTCGCTCTCAATCACCGTAGAAGTCTGACGCGACGACAGGTCAGACACTTGGGTTTCTTGGTAGATCTTGGTTTCAGCGTCCGTCGACATCGTTGAACTCAGAATGCCGTCTGACGACCTCTTCTTGCAAGACTCGACAGTGCACTAGGGACGAGGACCTTCTGAACTCGGGCGAGGCAGACGAATCTTTCGAGCTCCCAGCCGCAAGTGACCTGAACCGCTCCGACGCTCCACCAAATTCTTGGAATCTCGGACCCCTAGTTCCGAAAAAAGACGGCGTGCTCGGTAGATGTTCACATTGAGCGTTTCAATGTCCGGATAAAGCCCAGGCACCAGTTCGTCCGTGTGCACCCATCCTTGCTCGTCCTCTTCGAGGCCCTGATCCCGGTCGGCAATTCGACTACGCGCCAAAGTCAAAAGGAGGTAATGGTACGCTCGATTCGGCACCTCAGTCGTCCCGTTCTTATGAAGCAAGCTGAGCGAGACGTTCTCCTCCTCCGGACTGACCCGAAATCGCAACGAAAGCTGACCCAGCTCAAAAGAAGATTGGACTGTGACTGCGATCCCAGATTCATCCGGGGCAGCGTCGTCGACCAAGATCCAGCACTGATCAGAAGCACCGAAACAAACCCTCGCGCCGAGGGCTATCTGTCGACGGTCTCTTGCTTTCAATTCTGTGCCGTTCACCGTCGTGCCGTTGCGGCTAGCAAGATCGCGCACAATCCACTTCCTTTTTTCGAAGTAGAGCGAAGCATGTTCTCCCGAGACCCGCGCGTCCTTCAAGCGAAGATCGGCGTGCTCCGAGCGGCCCACGATCAGGCGCGACGGCATTTCGAACGTTTCACCTGTAGATTCTTCTTCCAGGACGCCCACGAGTCGCAGTGTAGTCAGAACTTGCCGAACCGTGAGCCCTTGCTTCGTTGCGGGGAAAACTCCCACGGATGAGTGAAATAGAGACTCCTCGGCGCTGGATCAGGCCCGCCTGGGTTGCCATACTCTCCCCATGGGTCAGCCCCCAGACGATGAGACGTTGGTTCAAGACGGCTATCTCGTCCACCCTCGTTTCATCGCCGATTTACTTGTTGCCGTGGCGCGCGCCGATGGCCGAATTGACGAAGTCGAAGCCGACGCATTGATTCAGCTCATTCGTACCGCGGTCAAAGCTCCTCTCGACAAAAGCCTGATTCGGTCGATCGTCAAGGACTCAAACACTCGCCTCTCGGAATCTGGCATGGAGCGTGTCCTTGAGTTCGCCGGCAAACAGCTGGCGGAAGCCGATCAACTTAGAACTGCCATTTGCATGGCCATCGACGTCGCAACCGCCTCTCATGGAATCGCTGACATCGAGCGGCGCGCGCTTTACCTCTGCGCCCGATCAGGCGGTATGCAAGCAGATGAAGTCGATCAGCTGATTGAAGCCTCACGCAGCTGATCGAAACACCCTGGTCCTGCCTATTTGCAGCAACAAGTTGCTCGCTCGGAGGCGTGGCGACCACTTGGCCGAACTTCGCGAAGAACTGAAGAGCTGCCGAATCTGTTGGCTAGAGCCAGTTTGGATCCATGACGTCTTCATCCGTCAGACAAACGGGGGGGCAGCCTTCCCCATTGGGGCGGTGCTGCGAATAGCGCGGAGAGAAGTTTTCGACTGCTGAAGTCATCGTGTCCTTCTCCGTTAGCGCAACGGTGATCGCTGTACCTGGTGCGTGGATGGCTAGAGTCTCCGCTGACGGGAGCACGGTGTAGTTCCCTTCACACGATTCTACGTCCGCAGAACCGTCGTCCGCGACGGTGAAATCGCAGAGGACCTCAGACGTATCGGCAACGACCCGCAGCGAATACGAGCCAGCGTTCAAGGGGCCGACGTAAGTCAAAGTGAACCCATCCTCACAGGTCCATTCCCGGCAACCGGTGCCTTCGTCTGTCGATGAGCACGCGAGAGCCGAAATGATGAGAAGAGAGAAGAGACATTGAGCGACCTGTTTCACGTCCCGAGGGTGCCAAAAGCGAGCTGAAAGGGATAGTCAAAAATTCAGACCCACGAGGAGGTTGGAAGAGAAAGTGCTCCTTATCCAGGGATCAGGCAGTCGGTCATTTGCTCGGGCGCCCGAACACCAAGCTCCATCAAGCGAGTTCGCGCCTCCTTGCGTTGAGACCTCTCCAGAGCTTCTGCGGCGCGAACGCGCGCGGTCGCGCTGTGCAAAATCATGGACCGCTTGTCATAGCTCTCTGCCAGCGAAAGGAAGAGCGCTTGATGACGTTCGGGATGGAGGAATGCTTGGAGTCCCGTTTCCAACGTGTCGGCGTACACCGGTGCCAGCCCAGCGTTTTGGGCCCGGAGTGCGCGGATGAGTGCGCCCAACTTCCGTGAGCGATCCTGGTTCCGCCCGCTTTGGTGGAGGAGCGAGAGGTGTGCTCGGCCTTCCAGATAGCGATAGTCGGTTCGAATCGCTTGAATTCTCAGCTGAAAGGCTTCCTTCATTCGAGGAAGCGCCGCATCAAGCAGCGGGAGGATTTTCTCACCCTGGCCGAGGTACAGATGAATGAAGCAATGAGAATGCAGGTGCGCCCAATGTTGATTTTGCCAGCGATCGTCCGTCCACGCTTCGAGCCCACGATTTGCCTCGCGTCGTGCCGCTTCTGGTTGTCCTTGGGCCAGAAAGTGGAGCGGTAGGATGTAGGTCTGCATGGTGGACAGCGTGTACCGATCGCCGCGCGCTTCTGCTTCCCTGGCGAGCTCGGGAGCGTGCTTGGCGACTTGCTTCAGCTGACCGAGCAAGAACGACGGATAGAGCCAAAACCAAGCGGACAAGGTTCCAATCTCTCGGAATGAAATGGAGTCGCTGTCTCGGAGCAACGCCAATGCCTCACGTCCAAGTTCTTCGCACTCCAGAAGCTTGTGCTGGGTGAGAGCCAGGATTGCTCGTGCTCCAGTGACCCAACCCAACGCTTGAGGGTTTTCTGTCTCATGGGCAAATGTTGCTGCTTCTTGAATGAGTTTTGCTGCCCGCGGTTGGCCCGCTGGACCTTCGAGGGCTTGGAGAATTGCGTCTAGCGCGAGTGCCCTCGCAATGGCTGTCGGCTCTCGAGCTTCGATGGCTCGCCATAGAGTGAGCGAGTTGTAGTAGACGCTGAGGAAGATATCGATCCCGGCGAAACCGTTCGCCAATGCCCAACTGAGACCAAGAGCCGCAAGCTGGTCCTCGTCGTTCGCAGGGCTCCGCCCTTGCTGGCGTAGGCGCCGGAGGCGCGCCTCAACGACGAATCTCCGATACTGAAGTTGGATGGCTGTCCAAAGCTTTTGCCGTGGTGGGTGTAAGCGATGGGTTTGGAGAATGGGAGCGAGGGTCTTCAAGGCTTCTTGGGTGAGGCCTGCGAGGAGATACTGTTCGCCTGCGCGCATCAGGTGCCCTTCTCGTTCTCCTGCTTTCTCAGCAAGTTCGAGGTGCAGTTTCGCGGAGGCGGGCCCAAGCCCCGCCCGCCCGAGCGCATCGGCTAACTTTTCTTTGACCGGCAGCTCTCCGTCAACCGGTGCCCATTGGAGTGCTTGCTCGTAATGTTTGAGCGCTCGCGCGAGGGCCGAGCGAGCGACGGCGGCGTCTCCGGCTCGCTCGGTGAAGCGGAAAGCGTTGCTTCGATCCCCGCCTTCGGCGTAGTGCAATGCGAGAGTTTCAGGATCGGCGCCTTGGCTTTCGAAGAGTTGGGCCAAACGGAGGTGGATCGCGCGGCGTTCGTCTTCTGAGACAGATCGCAGCGCAACATTTCGAGTAACTCCATGCGCTACGCTGAATAATGAATCTGTTCCTCTTGAATGAATCACAATCAAGCGCTCATCGCGTAGGGCATGGAGGTCGCCTGTGATCTTGCGAGCGTTGGATTGGCATGCTTGCGCGGCGAGCGACTCGGTGAGTCCGCGCTCACTCGTGCTTAAGGTCGCGAGCAGAACGCGGGCGTCTTGAGTCAAACGAAGGATTCGCGCGGCGATAGCTCGTTCCAGCGAAATTCCCTCCCAAGCATCGTTGTCCTGGGAGGCTCGGACGAGTTCGCCGATGAACAACGGGTTGCCCTCGCTTTCCTGCCAGATCGCTTCTGTTCGCCGTTCGAGCTCCCGTTGGTTAGGGAGGAGTGCTTGGGCCAGCGCTTTCGATTCCGCAGGTCCGAAAGGGGAGAGCTCGATCGTTGACGCAACGGCGCCGTCCTCGGTCCCCCAATTGCTTTCCCAATTCTGCGCGTTTTCGTTCGTTAGCGACGAGGCGATGAAAAGAAGCGACGGTGGAGAAGGGGCGGCGAAGAGGGCACGGAGCAAGTCAGTACTGTCTTGATCTCGCCAATGCGCATCGTCCAGGACGAGCACCAAAGGGTGAACGTCAGCCATTCGATCGAAAAGCTCTCGGAGCGCTGCAAAGGCGCGCCGCCTGAGCTCTTGGGGATCTGTGGCAGCTGGGCGACCACCGAAGTCTTTGAAGAACCGAAGAGAAGAGAAGCGAGGCGAGGGAAGAGTTTGGTGAGCGCAAGGATGTCCCTCGGCATGAGACGAGCGGCTTCCACCTCGGGCAGCCCAGCAAGGTGCCGGATCAAGTCGTCGACAAGATCACTGACGGCTTGAAAGGGTCCGACATCCCGTTCAAAGCTCTTTCCGTGAAGGACGGTGGCTTCTCCGTTGATGGCCAAGCTCGTGGTGAAGCGTTGCACGAGGGCGGTTTTCCCAATGCCAGGTCTCCCGCTGATCGTCGAGATCACGCAGCGTCCTGAAAGCGAGAGATGAAATGCGGTCCTGAGTTCCTGGAGTTCCTTCTTTCTTCCGACAAAGAGGCCACCTTCCAGAGCCCGCGGGGTTGCCGCCACCGAAGGAGTCAGACCGAGAAGGTGAGAAATACGGTGGCCGTTCGGCCGTGCAAAAGGGTCCCGTTCGAGGAGAGCCATGCAGAGGGACGTCAGATCGCTTGGCAGATCGTCGATCAACGTTCCCGGGTCGTGTGGCGCCCTGTTGAGCCTTGCAGTCACCATATCCGTCGGTGAACCGATAAACGGGAGTTGGCCGGTGAGCGTTTCGTAGAGCATGACGCCCACGGCGTACCAGTCGCTCGCCATCTGCGGTGCAGCACCTCTTGCTTGCTCCGGTGAGAGGTAAGCGGGGGTTCCGCGAGTCATTTGCGCGTTCCCCGGTCCGCGAGACCCGGAGTTTTGAGGTGCCAGCCCGAAGTCGAGGAGGAAAAGCTGCCCGTTCTCGTCGATGAGGGCGTTTCTGGGTTTCAGATTGCAATGAAGGATGCCTCTTTCGTGCAGGGCGAGGACTCCCTCAGCGAGCTGTCGAAGCGCAGCGCGCAGACGCACTTCAGAGAATGGTCGCTGTGCCTCTCCTGAGCTGTTGAGCGTCAACCCAGGTGCGTGTTCTTCGCCTGAAGTTGTCTTCTCCTCCCAGGTGTCGTCTTGGGTGGCGTTGGTGTCGTCGTTTTCCTGTCGCTGAAGAGATTGTCCCAGAACCCACTCGTGAAAAGGGGCGCCGACAATGAGCTTCATCGTGAATGACCACGTCCCGTTATGAAAATACAGGTCTCCCAAAGGGGCGAGGCGTGGGTGAGGAGCGTCTTTGAGAATCTGAAACTCACGCTTGAAATGATCCATGCTTGACGGGTCCGAACGGTCCAGTTGTTTTAGAGCAAGGAGCTCGCCGGATTGGGTGTCTTGCACGGAATACACTGAGCCGAACGCTCCACGCCCGAGAAGCGCGAGAAGTTCGAATCGCTCCGGGATGCCACCGGGCGCTTTGTCTTCAGGAGGCGGTTGGCTCCGTGGTTCGCTCATGTCCGCCACTTCTTGGAGGGTTTTTGCTTGAACTCCCCGAAGGCGAGCTTTACGATTTTTCCGTGGGGTTGGTGAGGGTTCGAGGTGTCGCGACATGGGTCCCGCTTGTGCTCTTTTTTGGCTGCTCAATCGACGACGACGAGCGCTGCTTGGAAGGATTCACTTGGAAACAAGAGACTCGAGTTTGCCTCAAGGACGAGCCAACCGGATCCAAGAACGAAGCAGCTGGAGGTGCTGGGGGCGGAACGGCTCAGGCGACGCTTGGTTCTGAGTGCGCGGATGACGCCGTTTGCGGCGACGCGGAGCGAGCAACCTACTGCGTCAAGAACCCGTTGTCCCCCGGTGATCCGGGGATCTGCACCATTCCCGATTGCACACCGGACTCCTGCGGTGACGACTACTTATGCTGCGATTGCTCATCAATAGCGCAGCTTTCCTGGCCAGGGCCGCTTTGCGTCGCGAATGAGCGCCAAGATCCACTTGAAAGCAGCGGGTGCTCTTGTGACTAGAGCACATCTCAAAAATCAGGAGACTGATAAGCTGTTGAAACTCGGTCGCTTTTCGTGGGGGCTCGACGGATCGGGGCATGGGTGATCTACCGAAGCGGTGAAACTCACGGACAAGCAATGGG
>WURV02175646.1:0-13841 GCA_011762755.2 Epimenia babai
TAATGTGTACATACACAACTATTGGGTACATACACAGCTAATGTGTACATACACAACTATTGGGTACATACACAGCTAATGTGTACATACACAACTATTGGGTACATACACAGCTCATGTGTACATACACAACTATTGGGTACATACACAGCTAATGTGTACACACACAGCTATTGGGTACATACACAACTATTAGGTACATACACAGCTAATGTGTACATACACAACTATTAGGTACATACACAGCTAATGTGTACATACACAACTATTGTGTACATACACAGCTAATGTGTACATACACAGCTAATGTGTACATACACAACTATGGGGTACATACACAGCTAATGCGCACATGCACAACTAAGGTGAACACACTTTTTTATCAGAAGCTCTGAAGTGGCAAACTCATAAAACGTAGCTAGTGGGTTTTGTTTGCTGGTTTTATACACGCGTTGTGTCCGTCGAGTTCACAGCGAGCAATTGAGAGGCTATTTTTACTACGTATATTTGTTTTATCAAATAACATACTTTTATTTAACGGAAATTTCCTTTAAAGGGCATAATCTAGTTAAACGGGGTATAAAATGAAAGCATGCCCAAAAAAATTTATCAAATCAATATCTGGAACTTTCTTGGTAAACATTGCACTTTGAACTCGTTGACTAGATTAATAAAAAAATCCTATACACTTTAGACCCATGCTCAACAGTTCTCTCCCCCTAAGAAACTCACCAAAAAACGATGTCAAGAATGGCGTAATAAAACAAATAGTAATATTTTATGCATCCCTGAATACTCGTTTGACGATTTTTCTCGCAAAAAAGTTTACACGCCGCTGTGAATATATTATTGTTTTCCCTCTGTTTTGTGCGTTTGATAGCTTGAATAGAGTTGAGGATTTTCATCCATGTAAATTTTTTATTATGTAGGTTTTCATCCATGTGGAATTTTATCCATAGATTTTTATCCATGTGGATTTTTATCAATGCGATTTTTATCTCTGCGGTTTTCAATCAGACGAATTTTTATCCATGCAAATTTTTATCCGTGTTGATGCATTTGGTCAGAGCGATGAATGGAAAATACCCAATACTCTAGACCTTGATTACGCAATCAGAAATCGGAGCAGAAATAGGGAAAACTGGGTAACACTCGATGCCCAGTCAAAATATCAGGCATTTTACTATTGATCGACAGCGCAGAATTAACTGAAGTATGGGGAGATGGGTTGTACAACGGACGCGATTTACGGGGGGGGGGGACCAGCCACTGTGACGAGCTGCTCTGTTCTTGGGATACGAATGATCTTCGAGGCCACGATGGCAAATATACGAGGTTACGCGTTCGTGACTTTATCTTTTGTAAAAGAAAAACCCCGGTATACATTGTCTCATTCGCTCCGCAAGCTAATATGAGCTAATAATAGTTGTCCCATATATCTCTATATACTTTGTCCCATATAAAACAGTGGACTTCATCTAACATACAGCAATCTACTCTCTATAGCACACAGAGAGATACGTATGTATATATTGTCTCTTATGCAACATACAGTATATATTGGCATCTATACAACAATGTACCGTCTTGTTTTCATGGATCAAATATACTGTACATACAACAGTATACGTTGTATTCAACGCAACAATATATATTACTCAAAACTTATTATGGATCACCCATATAATATAAGATAATACACTAAAATATTATGCATAATATATTATAAATACAAATGTAATATATTAGCTGGAGAGCTTGGGCCTTGTTGATGAGTGAATGTTTCACCTGTTGACCACTCAAGGCTACAGAAGTCAAGCCCATACACGAGTACCAACATTTTACTGCACATTAGCTCACTTTTTAAAGTTGACTTGGACTGTTCACACTGAATTTTTAACGTTAGAAGTAGTGTTTTAAGGGTTGTTAAGTGTACCTGTATCTACCAGAAAGCCTCCAAGACAAAATCGTCGCCATTTGATGTCAGAAGATCTGAATAGAGGGATGATAGGCATGATCGAGGCTGGCATGTCCCAGTGACATGTGGCTCAGGAGTTAGGTGTGTCACGCAGTGTCATCTCCCGTGCTTGGAATCGCTATCAAGCTACTGGTACAGCCAATAGACGACAGGAAGCAAGAGTTACCGATACATCACCTTCTCCGCTGTAAGACACCTCACATCCACAGCTACAACCTTGCTGGGAAACCTGAGAGATGCATCAGGAGATCGTGTATCCACCCAAACCATCAGGAATAGGCTCCATAAATCAGGATTGATGGCTCGCCAACCAGCTATACGCATGGCACTTAGTCCAGAGCACACACAACATCGATATGACTGGTGTCGAGAATATGTCACCTGGACCCAAGCCCAGTGGAGTACTTTACTCTTCACAGATGAGTTCAGGTTCTGTCTAGACTTAACTGATGGTCTAATTCAGTTGCTGAGATGGCCGAATGAGAAAAACGGCATGCTAACTGGTGTCAGATACCGCGATGAAATCCTCGACGTGTTTGTGAGGCCATTGGCTGTAGATATTGGTCCAGACTTTGTGTTTATGTATCATAATGCCCGTTCTCACCAGGCCATCATCGTGAATGAGTACCTTAGGGATGAAGGAATCAACAGAATAGACTGGCCAACTCGCTCACCTGACCTCAATCCCAGTGAACATGCATGGGACATGCTGCAGGCTGCCATCTCTGCCCGCAATGATCAACCTGGCCCGCTGTTACAGCTCGGGGATGCGCTATTGAACTCATGGACGAATATCCCACAACAGAACTTGCGTCACTTAGTCGAAAGCATGCATGGACGATGTCAAGCGGTAACTGACAGTAGAGGAGATCACACACACGTTACTAATCCATGTTTTATGAAAGAAAAACACAATGTTTCTTTGTTTTCTGGAATTTTTAGAATGCTTTAGTTTTGATATTTTGTGGAAAAACAACATTTCAGTTTTATTTTGAAAATTTGTTCATTTTGGTCTGAATCGATACACATACCGATGAAAGATTTAGTACCATAACTTTATTATAGAAAATTAAGAGATATTTTGATGTATATAGATATATGTATGGGTGATCCTTAAGAAGTTTTGAGTAGTTACAAAACAATATACTGTGTCTCAATCCAAAGCTCATATTCCTTTATCTCAATAAAATGTGACTTTTATGTTTTGTATTTTTCCTATGTAACTGCGTGGTTCTTAAAGTGGCCAATGGCAGAAAGCAAGCAAGCAAATGAGAGGATCAGTTAAATTTTCGATAGCAACCACGTATTAGGAATCATCGACAGATTAGAGCACGTTTATGTACCTCGAGAATTTACCGCATTAAAACATGTATTTATATCACAATACAGGAACATTAGAAGGTGTATTTACATCACAATACAGGCACATTGAAACATTATTTACATCACAATACAGGTATTTACATCACAATACAAGCATAATAAGACGTATAGTTACATCACAATACGGCAACATTAAAACATGTATTCACATCACAATACAAGCACATTTAGACACGTATTTACATCACAATACCGGCACATTGAAACATGTATTCACAACACAATACAAGCATAATACGACGTGTATTTATATCTCAAAGATGAAACAATGACATAATAATAACTATAACAAGTCAAGCAAAACGGTAACAGATACGAAGGCGGTATTTTACATGGTGAATTTTGATTCTAAAATCGTTGACAACAGTGGAATAAAAGGTGTCGGTCAAACACTTAAGTCGAGATAAAAAATCAAATGCGTCAATAAAATGCAGGGAAGAAGGCATGAAATTCGGTTCAAACTTAACGCGATACGCACGCCATTACCAATGCCCACAAAGTCATGATTGAGTGAAAGGTGTCAACTGTCAATTATACTCCAAAAATATTATGGAATAAATTCGTTTACGATTTTGTATCGTGAAAAACTACATTAGTTACTGTCTAAAGAAAAAAATTGTGAAGAATTTTCATAAAATTGCGTAATATTTTGTGTGGTATTATTGAAAAAATTAAAAGACAAATGTAATAATGAAAAGTAACGAAATAAATAAAATATAGATGTGTGAAGAATTTCAAGTCGAAAACACTTTTTTTGAGCATTTTTTGTGTCGCGGTTTTTCGAGTAAAGCACAAATTGTCTGCGGTACGAATATTTGCCAAATAAGTGGCATTACCCAAGACGCTAGAAATAGATAGATAAGCATACCACCGGAAGATATATTTCCAGATATTCATAGAACATGGAATAATCTGGAATCAAACGACAGTCAATAAAATGAAATCATGCCTGCAGAAAACAGGGTTTAAACGGCGTGCATAAAAACGGTTCGTATATATATACATATACATATAAGCGTAATTTATTAAAACATAAAATCAAGGGGGATAACCATTGATCTAAAAAATAACCGAAATCTCTCATTGACTCGTCGAATCGGGGCTGATTATTTTGCCTTCTTTTTTCGTCGATGTGACTTCTTTTAATTGAGACAAGGTTTTTTGAAACCACGAGTTTTTCGAGGCGTTGATTTCCGACACGGTTGAGTTGAGTTGATGCGTGAGGTCCTGCGTTTTGCATTCCGACTCGACGAGCGCCAGTTTCGTCTGCGCCAACTCCAGTTCTAGTTCGCGCGTCTGTCGTTCTAACTCGATTATGCGCGGGTTGACTTTTGATTGGTCGTTGTCCGGCGAGGGCAGCCGTAAGTGTCCGTCCGAATCGAAGATTTGCGAACACGCGCCGCACGCGTCGACCCGCATCTGGGTTGTTTTTTTAAAAAATTTAGGTGAGAATAAAAGCAACAGCAACAATACCATCAATTACAATAGTAACGGCAATAGCAACAATAACAGCAATGACAATAGTAACGGCAATAGCAACAATAACAGCAATGACAATAGTAACGGCAACAGCAACAATACCAACAATGACAATAACCACAATAATGGTAACAAAAAAACTAACAAAAATAACAATAGTAATAACAACAACAGCAACAACAGCAATAACAGCAATGACAGCAATAACAACAAGAGGCCCAAGAGGCCTCAAGACCCTCACCTGACTATTAGGAAAAAAACAAGAAAAACAAAAAACAAAGGAAAAATTAAAAATGTCGAGTAAAAGATAGACTTGAAATGTAAGAATATAAGTGAAAACTTGAAAAATGAGGCAACAAAATGGCATTGGAAATGCGTTTACAATCGATTATTCCTTGTTTTAGATTGGCAATTTCTTTTAAATAGCGTAAAATACATTTAACCGGTTTAAACCGGTTTGACAGAGTTAAACCGGTTTGCATTTTTCCAACCGTGACATCACTAGCTCAAACTGAAAACATTCTTCTGTATCTTTTTTGCCTTAAACACTATGAAGCCACTGGGGTCTGGGTAGTTCTCGTCTGGGTGGTTATATTTTTCGCGTGATGATGACGATGATGACACGACCGCCCGTGGTACTACTCCTCGATCTCTTCATCTCACGGTGGGTCATCGTCACTAACCACAGATTTATCTCCGTGAGCTCTTGACAACCACCAAGCAGTGGAGAGCATGGAGAAACATCTTCTGCTCAATGTAATCGGCACGACATAATAAAAAAGGGCTAACCCATAATCAATAACATTGTATGTACTCCGGTCTACCATCACTTTGTAATAAATTATGACCTGTCTCGGGAAAATATCCATATCTCTGACAAATATTGATAGATTTTTTATTTTTCATAGCTTATTTTAAAGAGAAATAGCAGCCTTTTCTAAGGATACCCATATCATGTATATTCGTTACATTTTGGGCAAGTCGTGGCAAAATAAAATTACATTTTTTGGGATGGTCTGACATCGAATCGCAATAAATCTCAGAGTTTTGAATAAAATTAAATAAAACACGCGTAACGACAGTAATAATAATTTTGTTAACGGAAGAGCTTGAAGAACACATATTTATAACTCTAGCTACCTACAAGTTACGTTGGAATAGAAAGTTACAATTTGCATATGAAATACGTAGATAAACGATACCCTGATGCGGTGCAGTTCATCTCGTGTAGCCGTCTGCTGCTTCTCCAACCGATCGCTCAGCTGGGTACAGATGACCTTGTAGTCAGCGATAATGCTCGTGTTGCGTACGTTCTCCGACTCCACCCTCTCCAGCTCCCTTCGGCACATCTCTTTCACCTGAACCCGCGTAATTTTTAAGTACTTCAACATTAACAGGCGAATACGTTAGAATTTAGGTCTTGACAAAAACATGAAGGAAATTTAGAAATTCCGGCGTAAAGATTCAATCGCGAACCTGCTGAGACTCGTGGGTGAGTCGTTTCTTTTCATCCTCCGTGTCCTTGAGTCCGGATCTTAACTGGACCACTTCCTTGCTCAGCGCATCATTCGCCGACTCCAGCTACATAGCGGGTACCCAAAACAAAGTTTCGTCAATTATAGAACAAATAAATACCCGATGACTCAATAATTCGATGTACAAACGAGAACTCGACGAACAAGAGAACAACAAACAAAACAAATACCCAATATTAAATATTTAAGCAATTAAAATTGAATGCCTGATAAACTGACAAAATATGCAAAAAAAACAGTAACTGTTTACACAAGTGATAAACATATAGTCACTCAGTAAAGAACAGTGACACAAAAAGAACACTGATCCAACATACAAAAAATCCCCAATCAAACAAGAAAACAAAGGAGCAATTACAATTCACAACAACTCATCACAATTGTCATGTCATGACGTACCAGTGTAGGTGGGTGTATCTATATGCGATATAAATAGTTTGTTACGTTTTTTGCCCCGTTAATTTACAGTGTCCGTAATCAAGCCAGTTACTAAAAAACCACTGGAGCTTTTGTTAAGCGGTTGGAAGATATCGTCAGCACGACCCGAGCATTTAATTAGACCGTGCAAATATTCACGATGAATTCGCTAAATACTGCATGTTTTGCAATATATATGGTGATATTGCGTGCTTCTCTCTGAGACTTGTTATCATGATTATCGTATAAAATACGGATGTTTGCCTATCCGTCGCGATTTACCGATGCCACGCGCTTCGTCAGAGTGAGCTTCGTGGTGACAAGCTCATGAGCCAAGTCATCGTTCTCTTGTTCCAGTCGGAGAGAATCCTCCATTAAACGTTTATTCTCATTCTACAAAACGAAACATGCCCTCGACTGAATGGGCTTCATGAAACAGTAGCTCTCCCCTCACTCTCTCCTCTAGCTCTCTCTCCTCTAGCTCTCCCCTCAAGCTCTCCCCTCAAGCTCTCCCCTCTAGCTCTCCCCTCACACTCTCCTCTAGCTCTCTCCTCTAGCTCGCCCCTCAAGCTCTCCCCTCAAGCTCTCCCCTCTAGCTCTCCCTTCTAGCTCTCTCTCCTCTAGCTTTCTCTTCTAGCTCTCCTCTCTAGCTATCCCCTCTAGCTTTCTCTCTCTCTTCTAGCTCTCCCCTCAAGTTCTCCCCTCTAGCTCCCCCTCCAGCTCTACCCACCAGCTCTCTCCTCAAGTTCTCCCCTCTAGCTCTCCCCTCTAGCTCTTTCCTCGAGCTCTCCCCTCCAGCTCTCTCCTCCAGCTCTCCCCTCAAGTTCTCCCCTCAAGTCCTCCCCTTATACTAACAATTATACTAAAATTATACTACACCCAAGAATTATGGTAATACTAATAATTATACTTTATACTTGATAATTATAATTATGACCTAATAATTAAATTGCTATCACTACAACTCTTGTTAGTGTCGCAATGTGGCTAATGGTTTCTAATGTTTATCGTAAGTGAAGACAGTTGAAATGTGTCGGGTTACCTCGAGTCTTTCGACCGGGTCGACGTCTTGTTCCTTCAGTGCGATATATTCCTTCTCGTATTTCTTGAGCTTTTTCGAGGTTACCTACAACGCGACCAGCGTGATAGAAATCAATCTGTCTGTAAAGGAGAGGTGGATCAACGGTCACTTCTTCTAAGGAACAGGATAGCTTAGCGGAACAGCGTCGGTATCCAAACAAGAGGGTGGGAGGTTCGAATCCAGGCGATGCCACTGTGTTTTTCCATTGTATCCTTGGGCATGGTACTTTATCCCGATTGCCCAGCCATAAATAAGTATCGGTAAAATTTCTTTATGTATGGCAACAAAAATCAATTTGCGCAGGGGAAGTAAATTTGCGAGTGGCTTACCGGCGCCTGGTACAGACCTGCCATCCCCCTCTGAATCCTCGCAAACCGTCATTTGCCAAGCTGCGCAAGCGGGTTTAAAGTTCGGATATAAATGCCTAATTTACTTTTTACTATTAAGGAATGTCAACTAAATAACTTCAATATGACAAAAAAATATAAAGGGTTGCCACTTTTCTATACCATGACAAGGCATTCACATAACTCCGTAAAGTATAAATAAGATGCAACTACACATTATGAAATCAGTTTTCGAACATGATGTACTAACTAGGCAAAACAGTTCACTGACTCTAACACAAGGAAACAGTTTACTGACTGACACAGTGAACAGCTCACTGGCCTTGACAGGGGAAACATTTAGCTAACCGTGACACAGGAAACAGTTAACCCACCTTGACAGGGGAACAGTTTACTGAGAGTAACACAGAGGACACATTTAGCTAACCATGACACAGGAAACAGTTAACTCACCTTGACAGGGGAAACAGTTTACTGAGAATGACACAGGGGAAACATATCGTTAACCATGACACACGAAACAGTTCACTCACCTTGATCGTGACAGCCGTGTTCATCAACTCTTGAGCCATCTCCTCCGATCGATACTTCTTGGGTAGGTGGACGCGGAAATATTTCAGTACTCCCTCAAAATCTAAGGCCAGTAAGTCTTTCTTCGTGTTCTGCAGTTGGTACAGGACATCAATTACGTTATCGCGAACCCCAAATGATCCGAAATCAGCTTTAAGATGAATTGAATGAAGTAAACTTAATGATCAGATTAAATTTGTAAAAATAAATCTATACATCCTGTTTAGTTTTTAATCAAATTACGTATTGTTATTACCTGAAATTTCAAATCACTAATAATTTTGATTAACTAAAGCTTAGAGCAACATAATGGAATCAGTTTTCACTGTTCTGTTTTACAAAGTTTTCCAGAATCATATATCTGGAAAATTTTCAAACTGTTTTGTACATATCAGCATCATTGTACAGGTTAGAAAAGATGCAAACAAAGTGTGTAACTGTGAAAATTTTAGGCAAACCACTGAGTGACCAGCAGTCATATGTATTTGTCTTTTTTATGTACTCGATATGATATGCTCATCTACTTTATAGGCTAGAGACTTACAATGATATCACTAGATATAAGCTTATGTAATTCAATGAAAAAAAAATGAAAGAGTGGGAATAATGTCTTGTTTTGGGCTAGAGATAGCAAAAAAACCGCGAGATTAATTTTTATTTTATGGTCTATTGCAATCACGTTCAACAGTGAACAAATAATCATTTAATGTATTTGGCGATAGGTGCTCACCTTGAGGAGCGCCATCGCGACACTGAATATCACTGTCTTCCCCTGCGATGTATGACCACAATGATTAAATACCTGTAGCCTAGCTTCCTCTATGGCACAGTTTATCAATAAGAGACAAGACTGAAATTTCAAATATTACTGCATCACTCTGTACTTTTAATAATTCACAACATCAGTGTAGTAGCGTATTGTAGAGTGCTAAATGATGAGAAATAACCAATAGATCAATAATGTGAGACTACACTTGATGTGTCTGCATGCGGTTTAAAGTAATCTTGACACCTGCATGAGACGTATTTTAGTCAATAAATAAATAAGAGGTTCAAAGAAGCAAAACGACAAATGACACAAAGATTATTACATTAATTAGGACTAGAATGGGCATAGTCGAAACAGGATTGCTGATTTCTTAGACAAAAAAAGAACTGATCATGAATATTAAAAGATTTTTCTCTGACCTTGATATACATACAGCATTGTGTATTCCACGAATCAGAAAACTTTTTTACCAATTTCATAACACACAAATCAGCCATGTAAACGATAACAAAAGCATTTAGCGGTATTTTATTAATAGAAAAACTAGTTTGGATGTTCCAACGCTAACAATATTGCCTCGTGATCAATGAGAAAAAAGGCATCAGTGTTCCTCATGAGATGAGGATCAATCTGCATACCGAGGTGCAAAACTGTTACCATTTTATTTGGCCCTATTTTACAATATTGTGAACATGGCGGCAACTCACACCTTTATGCAGATAAACCACTCCAAGCAAGTATTTTAAATGTCCAATAAAAAACTGTAAAGGTGAGGTTTTAGCGCTACGCTATTATTAGTAGTAACTGTCAATCACACTTATAATAAAGCCTCTTTATATCCTTAAGCCATCTGACAATAAACCACTTCACAACCAATCTTTCTCGATATTTAAGCGCAAAAATCTTGCTTATTTCTGGCTATGGAAGACGCAGGAAAAATTCTGGGCAAAAACAGAAAATCCTTGCGCGATATGGAAGGTCGCGCTTCTAACAACTGCACCACTGCTGCATGAAAAGTAACGGCTTCCCAAGTGTATATGTACACACATACCTCACTCAGGTAAACATCGACAATACGGTAGACCATCTGGAGAGGGAACTTTGCCGTGAACAGAGTGAGGAACCACTGAGAGGCGAACATGTGTGCCTCAAGGTTCAGCTCGATGAAGTGGTCAAACAGGTCGGGCAAAAGATCCTGGCATTATTCAAATTTAACTTGTGTATAGTTTTTTCTCTAACCATCAAACTCCATTATATATTCCATTTATCTATGTTAGAATTTACCGTATTGCTGTTTTTGTTAACAGTATATAACAAAATTGTCCAAAAAGTAATTTAAAAGTGACATTTCCAAAGAACAAAATTTTAGACTTTTGTATAACTGGAACAGACGATATTTAGGCTGATGTAATATAAACAGTGAAATATTTAATTTGTCTTAGCAACAATTAGTACTGAAGGGGTACAATAAACACCGAGACAAGGGCCAACCTGCATGAGGCGTTCCAATTGGTAAAATTTAAGATGGAGCTCCTCGAAATCTTGCTTAAACAATTCGCGCAGCTCATAATCGAACATGACTTTCACGAGCACGCAGAACGCCTGCTCCTCCGGCATCTGCGCAGATCACGAATACGTCAATAATCTACGCGTATCACTCATTGTTTAAATACTGTCATATCTTGAAAATGTATAAAGGTCCATGGGAGGTGGCTTCACTATGTTGATTTATTTAAATTTATTCAGCCAAATAAGATAAATTCTGCAAAATCCTTCTGTGTCCACTAGTTTTTCATTGATTTGTGTTGATCTCCTTTTCTGGACCTCAGCCAGACACTTCAAGACTTCACATATGGATCTAAGTCAACCAGAGTAAGAGCTATATTAAATCAACCAGAGTGAGAGCTATATGGATTTCATTAGAACCGAACCTCCCACTCTGTGATCTAATGTGCTACCAACTCAATATCCTATAAATGCAAAATTTGACATAATGCAATGAGATGGATTTCGTTGACCATATATGGCAAGATGGGCATGACTTACATGAAGTAGGAGGGCCGCAGCGAGGAATGACAGACCCTGACAATAGCCAATCTCCTCGTCGTAGCCTGAATAAGCCTGCAATGGAGTTCGTAAGCAATAAGGCGTGGTGATACACAGACATTCAAATAGAAGAATACTATGGCAAACAAGAGGCCAAAGAGGCCTCAAGATGCTCAACAGAAAAAAAAGAGAAAAACAAAACAAGAGGCCAAGGATGTCATCTTGATATTAGAGGAAGACAACCAGGAGACTGCCTGACATCAAAAACAAGAGGCCAAAGAGACCTGAAAATACCAATTACGATACTGAAACAAATACAGGTTTGTGGAAAAACGTTGGCTGAGATCACATCTGATTGGCTAATTAGAGATGAACAGAAAAAATCTGAATGAGACCTACACAGACAATATCTGCCAAATGGCAGACCTTTGCACTAAGCGGACATGGAGATAAAGATTTTCTGATAAAACAATCAATGGAAATTCCCTCTTGCGCCCATAATGAGATGCTGAAGAAATTTGAAAGACACTAAGCCAAGAACAATATCTGCCAAATGCCAGACCCCTGCGATAAGCGGTTTTTGATAAGGTTTTTTTAAGATAACAAATCTAGAAGAGACCAACCTAGGACAATATCTGCCAAATAGACCTAGGACAATATCTGCCAAATAGACCTAGGACAATATCTGCCAAATAGCAGACCTCTGCGATAACTGGTTAAGAAAAAGAGAAAAAATACGAAAAAATGCAGAAGTTCCCTCCCTAGCTGCGATGACGATACCATGAACAAATCTAGAAGACAAACCCTAGGAAAATATCCGCTATATGCTAGACCTCTGCGATAAGTGGTTCTTGAGAAGATTCTGTGAGAAAATGTTGTCATCGGATCGATCAGAAAAGCTCACCAAGCATAAGCTCAGGTGAGCTAAAAATACAAACATCAACAGAAATTACCGCATATTGCACGGATGTAAACAATACCCAGAACAAACCTGAATAGGACCACCCAAGCGATAATTGCCAAATTACAAAGCTTCTGCCCAAGCTGTTGTTGAGATTTTTTGAGGCAAAATACAAACATTGACATAAATTATCTCCCATTGCACGAAAGACGATACCCTAAACAAATTCGATTAACACCAACCCAAGGACAATATTTGCTAAACTGCAATGTGTTCGGCCATGCGATTTTTAAGATTTTTTAAGAAAGTTAACATCAGTGATGTTAATGGAAGTAGCCAAAGTGGTTCTATTTCGTTCCGATGTTAACATCAGATGAAGTATGGATAAAGTCCGATCAGTAAGGCTTGCCGAATTCGAATTACCTCCAAGAATTGATGAGAAATGTGTTGATAGATTGTAATCATTTCACACGCACTGTTGCCATTTTGTGTCATTGCATAATTCAATGGAAACTAAAAAACTAATGACAGTAAAATACAGAGGTGTCTAGCAACATACCTGTTTTATTTGTTTAGCAGCTGAGTGATTGAAGGCACTGAATGATTTACTGTTATTGCCAAGATATATCTTGTCACTCCACTTTGCAATAACACTATCTCTGAAAAATCAGTTCATCATACGTGAAAAGTGTACTACACCACGCATAAGTATCAATGGAAATTACCTCACTTTGTTTACACAGCTTTTTTTCAACCAAATTTGAATAAGACCCTTACCCTATTTTCCCTACCTTGTCTGTATTTAACTAAAGTCATAAAGAATTGATTCAATGGAAAAAGCACTTCACATCGTAAACTAAGGTAACCACAGGCCCCAATCTGAAAAATATTTTTAAAAAATCAAAACTATTGAAGACGTATCAAACTGTACTGGTGCATCGTTATCAACGAATCTCTCAATACTGAATACAATCAATGCTCACATTGCTGAACATTGGTCAAATGCTCACATTGAGAGGTCGCTATTGGCACAGGTTCTGTATGAATATAATAATAATAATAATAATAATTATCCATTTGTATTGGAGGTGCCCTAATAACTATTATGTCTCTAAAGCACCCAAATACATTTCGTGTGAAAATCAATTATATTGCATAACACAATAGAAAGTACATATCATTTAAATCATAGCCTAACACAACAGTTAAATGAAATGTTTATCAAACTGCAGATTTGTACAAAAACACGGGTGTTCCTAAAAGACCGGGGTCAGACGTGTATGACAGATACAACAAAGCATTCTTTGCACAGAGATTAGCGCATTACAGACCTAC